>JAPYYQ010000368.1:0-93332 GCA_030522585.1 Anagyrus pseudococci
TATTATACATGTAGTAAAATTCCTCTATACATCGAGTCTGTCCCCAAAAACCTATACAATATAGTAATTTTTACTTATACAAATCTATACGTGTATACGTGCGTGTTATTTATTATTCGCGCCGATAAGAATATTAATACAACACTTTTAAGTACGAATTCTTCAAACTTTAATCGCACGGAATAATTTCTTTTGGCCTTTTGCGATTAATTGAATATTAACTGTCATTAAAAAAAAAAAAAAAAAATTAACGATAAAAATAGGAATGAAATCTTATTTAATTCTACGTTAAATTTCTTCATGTCCATTCCTTCTTTATCCTATTTTTTTAGAGCAAATATACACTTGGGTATAATTAATTGAAAACCCAGCAATTTTGTTATCAAATGTAAAGAAGCAAAAAAGCGGAAAATAATAGAAGTCGATTTTATCTATAGTCTATGTGTGCGTTAGGCTGGTAATCGTTTTCTTTTGCATTTTTTTTTCTTTTCAAGTAAATCGAAAAAATCAAAATTGATAAAGACTTTTGTTGACCAATCAAAGATATTATTTACTCTAAATATAGACTTTTAATCTCTTTAGCGCAATACGCTTTAGCAAGTCTTCTTTCACTTATATATTTATAAACGAGCTGGAAATGACGGTACTTAAAAAATCGTTCCAAAAGGTAACGCATACCGTAACAAGCAGCAATAAAAACTATACACATTGCTCCAAATTTTTTTCTCCCATTGATTTTCAATATACAAGACCAACTAGAGTCATCGAATTACGTCCCTTTTTTCCCTTCCTTTATGCACTGAAAACGTATAATTTTGCGAATTAAATTAAAGAGCCGAAACGCCGGAGATACGATCGGACAACAAGAAGATTTCAGTGTTTAACTTAATTTTCTCGACAACTGTAATTACAGTGATAACTGAAAATCAATAGGCGTAAGTGACTTGTGTCGTTTCACCCGAGGCCACTAATTGATCTGTATAAAGTATTGAAAATGATACGCTTGAACGTTATTTTTCAAATAAGCCAAACGCCGCTGTTTATTAAGCTTTCGGTATTATTATAAAACTCGAGTTTAAGCAACGCTGACAGTTCGAAGCGGAGTAAGTGTATCGTGTGCCGGCGTGTATTTGTACATACGTAAACTAGCTCGAACAAACATGAAGAAATTCATTGGCTAAACACGACCGGAAGTTGATTTAATAAGTAATGTGCTCATTACCTCTGGCTCATTACCCGTATCAAAAATTCCAAGGATCTTCGATTTTTCATTAAATGTAAATTCGTACATAGAGGGTATCACTCGAAACACGAAACAATGTTTTATTTCTTTTTTTTTTCAAACGTATAACGTTATTTCATAACATTATAATACTACACTATTGACGTGTATTATTTTGAAGATTAAATAGAACAAACAATGTCAAATTTAACTTTCCTATTTTTTTTTCGTCGACGATTGCGTATGTCGAGCCAGGCGTGAGCATTCGTGTCGAAACTAGGTTGTTCTAGCTTTATCCAGGAGGCCCAAAGCGAGCATTCAAGCAGCCGGTGGAGATGATCGCCACTTTGATTAAGCAAATCTCCAGCCGCTCGAATTTATGTTTCGCTTCGGATCTTAAAAGCCAAGCTACCGTTCTCCGCGTAAAAAGTCTACCCATCGATCTGATTCTGCCGATTCTAATAATATATCATCGACATTTGCAAATTCGCATTGCTGAATTAATGATATTTGCGCGATCTGCCGTCAAAAGAATAAGTGGCAAATTTGTGGATATCAATCGAATAGACTTTCCTACTCGAATGGTGCAAAAGATCGATACCAGACACAAGTCTCTCTCTTGTTAAACAAGAAGTTTCGAGATATACACACACGAACACGTCTATACATGTACGCAAGTAGCTCGAGCAAATATAATACGGCAAAAATGACTATAGAGCTCTCAGTCTTTCTCTAATCAGTCGCGATCACGACGGAAGCTTTATCTTGATTGTTTTATAGGTACTTGTATACGTCTAGGTATTCTCGAGCTTTCAACGCGCGAGTATCGCCAAACGATCCTATACACCGACGGAGCGATTTCTTTTCTCCAGAAACAAATCTGTGATTTGTTTAGAGGCGTAAAAACTCATTAAAATTGGTACATTTGAAAAGCAAATTCGAAACAACATTTTATCGTTCTCTCCGCGCGTATTTTCTTCGGTCAAAGGAACAATAGTTTCTTCCCAACGTCGTTCAGATAAACCAGCTATAGCCTAAGACCATAAAATAACGCGAAAGAAAAAATAAGAAGAAAAGACGAGGAAAAACAAAAGTATTTCAAGAATACCAATGGAAGAGCTACGACCGCGAGAGTCAAAGCCGCGAGTATTACGTGTGCGCGCGAGTAACGGTATAAGCACCGAGATTGTACAGAGAGTGCGAGGCACGAAGGATCGGTGGCTCATTGTTTCCGACGTTGTCATTAGACGAATTGTGCAACGTGAATAAAAAAAAAAAAAGAAAAACAGGCACTCACCTATACAGACGTACACTCGTGTGTCACGTATCTCATCGTCGGTTACGTATAACCACGTGGCCTGATAAGCTCAAATATATACAGCGTCGTCCGACGAAAAGCAGAGTATGAAAAGAAAAAATAACGATCGATCGTATTATAGCGTTTGATCTCGGCCGAAAAATGTTTCAGCTGACTGATGAGCCGCGCGAGTTGTTTATCGATCGGCGCGAGCCTCGAGTGTGTGTTTATCAGCGCGAGGGGCGTATTCGTTAATGTCAACGGTCCCTCGACGCCACTCTGTAGATCAGCGAATTCGTATACATATATTCGGCACTCGTGAAATGTCTATAGGTACAAACGTGGGATTAACGAGCGACGCCAAGAGATAGGAAATTTTCTCCAAGCGACGCGCAGACATTGTATCGCGGCAGGAAAATTTTACATTCGGCTTGATTATCTTCGTGTGCGCTTGTGGCCATGTGTGTGTGTACATGCTCATATGCTCATACTGTACGTTTTTCCGTCCAAGTGACGAAAGGATAATTGCGGCCGATGCGATACGAGTGAAAAGCTGCTTTAAACAGAATAGAACGCTGGGAGATGGAGAGAGAGAGAGAGAGAGAGAGAGAAAAGGACGCCTGAATAAAACAGCCTCGGGCACACGCGAGCCGCACGCGAGCCGGAGCTTGGGATCCGTCATTAAAAGCGTCGCTATTAATTAAACTAAGAGTCGCGCGCGCCCGCGATCCCAATAATAAGCTGGCCTCTCTCGCTGAATCAAGCGCGTGTGTGCATATGCATGCTTCGCTTAGCAACTGTGACATCTTTCGCTTTATGCATATGCACAGTAGGTTATTTTGAAAATTATCACCTCTATGTACGGACGTAACCCAAGCCCCCCACAGTCAGCCACCCCAGTCCAAATAGGCAAACATCCATCCGCTGGAAAATGAATAATAAAAGAGCAGACGCGACAGAGAGAGAGAAAGTGAGAGTATGGACGCAGGTATGAAACATGCACCCCAAGCAATTAATGGATCGATGTGAAGGGAAAGGGGTAGCGGGGGAGTTATCCTCGGCGTGTCGCGCTCGCCACGCGACCGTATAGATGGAACGTCTCGCGAGGGTCAAAGATCGATGCGGCGAGTAGCAGGAGCTTCGGTTGCATTTAACATTGCCCGTACTGGCGCGCATTAGGATGCTGATGGCGCGAGTGATGTGTCTGGCTCCAACGCCCAGCAGGCGAGGCGCATAGAGTATGCACAGTGGTAACACGCTCGGACTATAGTCGTTACTGTACTTTCGTACGTGACCGGAGTGCTCAATCGTAGATCGGCGTGAAATAGCGATTTTGAGATTCCAAGGCCGGGCAAGGTAAATAGGGAACGATTCAATCGGGTTTATATGCTTTACTTCATCGGGGGCGCGCCCGCTTACCTCGCCTTATTGCCCGCTGATTTTGCAAGCCGGCCCATTTAACGACGAAAGCCTTGTAACCCAGTTGTATTACTTAAATCACGCGCCGCACGCTTTGGCTTCACAATCGTCAACGTTTCGCTTTTATCTCTCGATAATTGTTACGCCTTATGGAGAGAAAAATGCTCCTCTACTCTCTCGCGTAATTGCCTACTGAGTCATCTTTATAAATAACGGATATAAGTAATCTCGGTGTATTTGCGCGTATACGCAACTGCGGCCGCCTGTGATGAAGCTCGATTCATCGCACGTGAAATGAAAAAAAAAAACGAGGGGGAAATCATAGAAATTCTTCGGGTGAATCATTAATTTGCATCGGGCAAAGAGGTGCCTTGATGCGCCGTAATCCGCGCTTATACGTGCGTAAGCTTCCGTCGCGATTACGGCCTCGTGCGTTTCTTAAAAACATCGCTGCTATTGATGTTAGTCCTTTCAATATTAGCCTTTCGGCGATAGGGTGAAATTAAATTTCCCTCGCTTATTTTTTATCGCGAGATCACACACGAGCCTACGTCCAGTGTCAATGAGCACTTATTACGCTATACACAGACTGATAAACTCTCGAACGTGGTTATCATTCTCGTTGCATCAGCGTCTGCATTCCTAAACATTGTGATCTCTCGCGTATCCAATAAACGAGCCGCTAGACGACCAACTGCCATTAGATCAGCTTCTTAGTCAGACCGTAAACTGCACAGCGGGAATTTCCCGATTTAAAAAAACAATATCTATATCCCACACCGCAAATTCTCTCCTCTTCTCGGCCTTTAAGTTTTCAATATTTCATCGGTTTTCCTGCCAAGAAAACGTCGCAAGTGTAAATTCTAGTTTCAATGGCGCGCGCCCCTATCGCTGCCCCGGGGGGATATACCTGCATTGGACCGCACCGAAATATTAACGAGTGTCCGGGCGTTGTAAAGCAGACCTACGATTTTCAAGCTGATATACGTCCGACAACGAGTCCACTGTCAATTTCCGCGATAAAAAGAATTATTCATCCAGCTGGAAAGCTCTCCGTGCATATAAAAAAAAAGTGGAAGGAGGAAGCTTTATTCATATCTCCTGTGGACTCTTTGTCAAGGCAAGAAATCCTCGTGCCGCGCAGGCTAATGTTGTAATGATAAGTCGACGAAAGAGACAGAGAGAGACAAAAAAGGCTCTCATTGTGCCGGGAAATATAAAAAAGTCCGTTGTCATAGCGCTTCCAGGAAGCTTAAAGCCTCGCTAAATCGTTTTCGTTTATACGACTCTTTGCTCTTGTAACATTGAAAAATTACACCGGAGAGAATCGTAAGGAGAAAAAAAAACGCCGAGGCTGTTATTGAACGCTGAAACAATGTTTCAATTGAGCGCGTCTTCGTCCAGAACCAAGGTCTTTCTTAATTTTCATTCATCGTTTTTCTCTATTTTTAAAAAAAGAAGAACAACGCTCTCAAAATATTCTACGCGAACTATTCGTTAATGAACCATTCTCATTAGTCGGTATAGCTCATTAAACTCCGTAGCCTAGGAGTAAAGTACGCGGTATAGTGGGTGGTGATTGATCGTCGCGCTCATATCGATTACGGTCGAAAAGTCTCGACGCGAAATGTCACGCAGGAGAGGAGGGTGTATAGGGCAAGTTACGTGGGAGCTTTGTAAACTGTAATAAACGTGATTCAGCTTTGGCCGCCCGAGCGCTCGCTCCGGGACGGATAAATAATGCAATCGTCGCGGCGGCCTGTGCCTCGACCTCACATCGAGCCACCGTCCCCCCGGCTGCATCGAGGGCGAAAAAACTTTAGTGTATGCGCGCGCGTGCAACCCCCCCTTGATATACTCTACAACATTATGACGCTCAAGGATGAGAGGCACCCCTCCCCCTCCGCTTGATAAATGTCGAAGTCTCAAGGCGGAAATTAATGCCGCACCTTGGGGCTAACCGAACTGACTAAGGAGAGAGACCAGCTTTGCTCGATACCGAGCGGCCCTGCCCTCTCTCTCAGTGTCTTAGTTGCGGGTTTAATTGTCAAGCGTTGATAGAGCGACCGGAAACTGGTCTATGTGCTCTCTGGGGTTGTTTTTTTTTGGTCATTTCGCAACCGAGCACTTTACGCTGGCCGAGTTACGGTTTCACGCTTAGTCATCGGTGACGTAAACAAAAATATATTTGCTACTCTTTGTCCTAACTACCTCATACACCTATACTTTTACGAGCGAAAGGCTAAAGGGCTAATGGTAAAATTGATACCTGCGCGTTTGAAAGCGTCGACCGCGTGTTACACGGTCTTAAAACGCGCGACAATTTGAACAAAAAAAAAAAAAAAGAAGAAAAATCGAAGTTGCACCTACTTAGCCCTGACAATCAACGCAAGTCGCATCGATTCGCCAGTTAAAAAAAAATATATAAAGACCGATCTCGCCGAATGAAAAATAACTATAACGAGGAGCAAGCGAAATAACTGCGTGTCTCTTTAATACTGGCTCGAGAGAGCGAGCGAGAGGGGCAGGGGGATCGCATAATCCATGGTAATTAAAAACAAAGTTCATAGCTCGTCAATGATTCAAGAGAGTAGAAAGCAACGTTACGGGGGGGGGGGGAGGAGGAGGGATGCGACCTTACGGTATACGCTCAAAAGTAAATCGCGAGTATACGCATAATCGTTCTTTCGGCGTGTATAGCGGAGACATTGCGGCGTGGGGGGGGTAGGTGCACCGCGAAAGCGAAAGGGGGATAGTCGAAGCGCGCGACCGTGACACTGTCCTTGCTCGAGGCTACGTGTGGCCAGCCAAGCATAGCGATCGGATCGACGAGCGCGCTCTATGCCGTACGTATATACATACGTACACTACTCGCTCGACGAGAGTTCACCGCTGCTTGCGCTCGACTGCTCTCTCATCGATTTACCGCCGACTCTCTCTCTCTCTCTTTCTAGGTTTGTGTTCCTAATGCCGCGCGTTTTCTGGTCACCTCGAAGGGTCTAGTCCTCGAGTAGCGTCTCTCTCTCTTCGCCGGCTATTGGATTCTCGAGTGGTATTTACCGCGGCTCGCTTATTGATCGTCAATTTTCACCTGAGAGCCCACGCTATAATATCATCAACGATTCTCGGTTTTTGTTTCTAGCTCACCATTAAGCGCGCCCTGGGCTTAACGATTTGTTTGCTTCTGGCTAGACACTTAAGACGCTCAAGTCGAGGAGGCATCGAAAAGGGTCGAGGGGGTTGGTTTTGTATATCGAGAACTTGCGGGCAGCGGTAAACACGTTAAACTTGACTTACCCTTCGCTCCTTCATTTCGTGCTGCCGCTTACTCTCTTCCCCCCCCCTTTGATACTCCGCGAGCCATCGGAGTCGCCTTAATTATATATCTTATCGACGCGCCTGCACATCAACGAACGAAAAGCAGGGGAAAAATAACGAAAGGTAGATAGCACACATGTGTCGTTCGTTTGACTCGGTAATATCTCTCTGTATAATACAACGTATAGATATTAGCCAAGCGCGCGCGCGCGCGCGCCCGTGGGCCAATTATCTTAGGCCCGTATCAATGTTCTCACAAAGCCCGAGCGTGCAGCGCGCGCGCTGTGTGACTATGACTATGCGTAATTCACGAAAATCCAGGTCACAAGACCTCTCTCTCTCTCTACGCTCCCAAACTCTAACTTTCGCTTTCGCTGGTTCGCCTTTCCTTTTTTTTTATTTCTTTCCGTATCACCGGCCCATTCACATATATTAGCGCTGACTCGATTGTTTATCCGCAGGTATGTGCCGTGCGACGTTCGGCCGAATAATCGATTGACGATATCGTACTGACCCACAAATAGCCAATAGCCAGCTGTGCCTATTATCATCGAGCCGTTATTCTTTATCAAGGGTTGTTTCATTAACTTTACTCCTTTTCTCCCTTTCTATGGATTAAAAAAGAAAACGAATCACACCCACGTGAAAACCGATGTATTTTGGGAGCTTCGAAGTTCGCGCGCAACTAAAAAAAAAACATCTATTTAAGCCAATCGTAAGAAATCATTTATTTATAAGCAAAAGAAAATCTTACAACAACAAATTGTCTAACATTTCGCATCACGCACGCTTGTGTTTCAGGCCTGAGCTGGATCAACTGACCTGCCGTGGATGAGCGGGGGGGCAGGCCCCCTGGGCGGGAGAAGGGCGGCGGTGGCGGCGGCTGCTCCCGCGGCTGGCGGCTACTGCTGCCCCAGCCAGCCAAGCCGGAGCTGCCGGAGGCTCAGCCCCGGCAGGTGACCACATGGACCAAGCCGTGCCAGGTAGAGCCGGCGATTCGCGTTTACCGGCTTGCTTGCCAATCATCCACCGCGTTACGAAGCTCGGCCTGAGCCACGCCAGGACAACAGCCTGCAAGAGTCCGGCCCGGCGCCGGACGACGACGACTACGCGAAAACGACCTCGGGCTTGTTGTCATCGTCGTCATCAGCGTCGTCGGCGACCTAGCGTTGCCGAGCATCAGCGATACCTCACGCTGAACAATGACGCGCAGCGCTGCCACCCGCCCGCAACAAGGTCAGTTTTGTTTTCGTTTCTTTTATTTCGTTATCGTTACCCAAGGCATTTCAATGATTTCGTGAACTAATGAAATTTTTGGAGACCTTGGCTAATTTAAAAGGATTTATCTATTGAAACGAGATGATGACCCCATTTATTATGAAAAGTTATTGCCCAGATATAGGATTGTCTTTTAAACACCCACATGTTCAATAAACGATTTTGTAACCATAACTAAGCGTCACTATCGTTTGCTTAATGCACAAAAAGTAATGACAATGAATATTTAGAAATATTATATTGCTACGTTTATCGTCTACCTATGTGTTTACCCGATAAACTAAATGATAACACCGATAAAAGTGAAATTCAAATAGCGACGCTGTAGTAATATGTCTTTTTATTAGTTTTTATTATGAATCTTTTAATCATCTTGAATTACTATTATCTTTTCATAAATTCATGTTTTCGTCCTTATTATAATAATGACAGCATTAGGCAAATAAAACATTTAAATTCTTACCGCCTACAACGATCATATCAATAATTCCCGACCGATTCATGCACGAGTGATATTACCCGCTGCGAAAAATGAAGGGATCGATTGACCCGCTTTCAGAACATCAGCTTCTGAGCTTTTTCCAGTACTGTCAAACCTACAAAATACGATAAATCAAATAATACAGGAACTATCGAAAACACTGTTCTCTGCTAAATAATTAGTTTTAAGCTAAACAGTAGCAGAGCTCTATCGTTCCGCAAGCTCTCGACCGACAGCGCAAGCTCCGCTATAAGAAGCACAGCGCCGGCAAGGCAGTGCGAGATACGGAGAAATATCAATTGTATTGATAGGGGCGAAAAGAAAGCAGCGTAGCCGGCAACGGTAAAGGGACAGGTCGTCCGTCAGCTAGCGACGCGAGGCGTCAAGCCGGCCAAGCTTTCGCGAGCTTTACTCCCCGTTGTTATACCGCGCTGCCGTCGGCTTTGCTTCTCTATACCTATATAAAGCCGGTCGTCAGAGTGAGAGACCTAGCGGGCGTCGTCCGCTGGCGCCCCTCGTCATTCCTGCGTGCGCGACTCTCTGTCTTAGCTCTCTCTTGCTTGCTCTCTTGTTGGCGTTCTCTAGCTTTAGGCTGGTATATACAATCGAGAGTGAGCGAGAGACACGACCCCCCCGCTCGCGTTCGTCTGGTATATAGTGGAGCGCAGCGCCGGCGGCGACGGCCGCGCGCACGTACATACGTATAACGTACATACGCGCGCGGGGCGGCAGTCGGCATACTGCGGACCTGCGGCAGGGAGCGCCTCGCCAATCGCTCTCTCTTTCTCTCGCTTTCGTCAACTGTATAACTCTATACTGCCGCTGCAGAGACCGAGAGAGCTTTGATGTAAGGCCCAGTTTCTCTGTGCTCTGTAACGATCTAGAACGAGCGGCCGGAGCGGTAGCAGCTCTCGGAGATAGAGAGCAAAGCCGAAAAAGACGAGAAGAAGAAGAAGTTGAAGAAGAGGTGTTGGTGTAGGTGAGGACGAGAAAAGGAGGAGTTATCGAGGACGGGGGCCTCTCTGCATGCCTCTAGCACCGTTCCGGAGGACGGCGGCCCAGCCGGGAGGCTCGCTCGATTGGCTTTCGGCACCGAGCGGTGAGTCTGTCTACCCTCCCCTCTTTCTCACTCACCGTGGCTTTGCACCGTATACGCGTATGCGTGTACGGGTGCATTTACCTCGGCGAAGCCTGCTCCGAAAGCTCTCTCTCTCCCCCCCTTTCTCTCTCTCTTACCCCTTTCGCCACCCAAAATCACCCTCTCTGTCTATACACGTCTCAGTCATCAAAGTGTCAAAGTGCAGTAGTAACAGCAGCAATAGCGGCGGCAGTAGTAGCAGAGCTGCTAGTGTGTCATAGGATCGGAGCGGGTAAACGAGCGCGGTATATTATTGCGCACGAGCAAGTGCTGTGTGGTTCAACCTGCCCGCCGTGTAGATTCGCTGCTGTGTGTGTGTATTCGCGAAAGGAAGGCTAACGAAAGAGTGTGGCAAAGAAGGAGCCGGGGGTGGGGGGGGGGGCACAGGAGGTGGGAGGTATGTAGAAGCTAGGCGCCGTTCCTAGCGCGACGCACGTAAAATCGAAATCGCCGTCGTCGTGCGTGTGCAAGCGAGTGTATGCCCTGGCTAGCTTGCTCGACTATACGGCCGTGCTGTCCGGGGAGGCAGGGGGAGGAGGAGGCAAAGTCGGATATATTATAGGCGAGGCGCGCGCGTGTTTGCTTGCTCGGGGCTCTGTGCGCGACGAGGAGAGAGAGAGAGAACGAGAACGACTCGCGGCCGCGCCGGCCGAGGAGTATAGCGCGCGCCCTGTATCGATTCTACCACCCCGCAAGCTCCCTCTCGCTCGCTCCCTCTTGCTCGCGCGCCTGCCTTGTATAGTCGAAACGCACACGCTCACGCTCTCTTTTCCTCTTTCACCCCGTCTTTTTCCTTGGTTGTTGTGACTAGCTTTTACAGCGCTCCTTGGCCCGACGTTTATCCGCCTACCGAAGGCTTGCGAAGTCTTGGCCGTAGCGTTTATTACACTGACCGCTCTATCTAGTAGCTTCGAGTCTTCTCCGAACGCCGAGATTTAAGGTTAGGTCGCAAGCGCTACACGCATCCATCTCGGCTCCGCAACGCATCGCACATGGCTGAGCTTGCAGCTGTTGTATATACACAGATGTGTATTTACACTCCCTTACGTCCACCCCCCTCCTTCGCCCTCCCATATACCTATTCGCCTATCCACATGTTACATGTGTCCGTTTAAAGTTTGTAGGTACAACGGAGTATAACGGTTATCCTTCGAACTTTCCCGTACAGTTGCGGTCGTATATATAGTTACGCGTAGACGCGTTGTCATAGCTATAGGCAATTATAACAAATGCAAATTTAGATATTATAAAACGCGTAAGCTCTGTGCCGTTTATAAATTACCGCTTCCTCGGCTTCTCTCTCGCTCGTGTTTCCCTCATTTTGCGCTTCCTCGAAATTCGGGTAGGCACGGCAGGAGGGAGGGTAGGGGCGAAGGTTTAAAAATAAAGCGTAATTCTATTAAAATAAATAAACGGCCTTCGCAGATTTCATTACGACGAGAGAGAGAGCGGTAAACGACTTTGCTCGTAAAAGATAATAAAGCCGTTCTCTCGATCGTATAATTATTTCGCCTTGGTTATACTCCCCCTGGGGTGGAGTAGGGCTTTATTCCTTCCAAAATTATGATAATTCACCTCTACCGAGGCACCCTCTCCCCTACTCAAGCTCGATTATTAATTACACGCAAAGTTATTAAATACGAGAGTCGAAAACAAAACTGCCCCGCACGATCAAATCCACGATATAAATTCCTTCGAATCCGTTGTATATACGAGCACAAATCTCTCGCGTTTTAATTAAACGTCCCATCCACGCGAGGAGAGGCCGAGAAAAAAAGGAAAAAATCGAAAGAAAAACGTAGAGTAGCTTTAGCCCAGGGGAAAGAGCGCGACAACATCTTCCGGACGTTACATTTTGCAAGCCACGCGTGGATATGGGAGGCGCCAGGGAGTTATCGCTTTCGATCGCAAGCAAGCACACACACACACACACAGTCTGCGATAGTCCTCGACACTCAAGATTGCCACACCAACACGAACATAGGCAGGCAGACACACACACACACACACGCGTATACGGACACGAGGGAAGGTCGTTAATGGAGCGGGCGAAAAAGCGCGTGCTCGCTTATATATGCCGGCGAGGAGTCATTCGCCTGGCTCTCGCCTCCCCCCCGCCTCTTCCTTGTCACACCACCCTCCTCTTGCCGCCTGCCTCCCTCTCTCTACTCTGGCTTGTGTTTTCTTTGTCTCCCGCGCAACTCATTATGCATACGCGCGACGAATTTGCAGCTCTATTTGCGAGCCGGCAACGATGAACTCCGGCTTTTTATACATAGGCACTTTTTTTTTCTTTTCGCGCAGCTCTTGCAAGCTAAAGGGAAATAAGAAATTTCGCTCGATTCGAATCGTATTAAGGACACGTTTCTGTTTTATTTTTATAGTTAACGAAAATATAATAACGTTTGACCGATGATAAGCAAAAATGCTTCTTTTTTTGTCGGCAAGAGGGACGATATCGCTGAATCTCTTCGTCGGAGAATTGATTACAGAAGAATAGGCGAAAAGGAAAACAATTCCTCGTATAAAATATTGACAGAAACATCTGCAGTGAGCGAACAAGTATGTGTCTCGTGTGTATGTGTGTGCTCGTGTGGCCTATTGATGGACTTGGCTGTTTATGGTCGAGCATAAGGTGTAGTTCCTTTTACGATACACACTAAGCTCGGCCCGCTCGTCCTTTCGTGCGCCGATAAGATTTTGCCTTACGACGAAGAAATGCAATAAAATGCGCGAGCGAACGGCTTTCGAAAAAAAAAAGAGAAACCGCGCGCAGGGAGTAGAAATAAAATATGGGTTAGGGAAAAAACCACGGGGGGCTCGGTGGGACCCGCTTTCGCGCATTGCCTGCAAAAATGCGCCGACTTTTGTTTAAAGAATAATGTTTGTGTACTCTCCGCCGGGGGGGAGGAAGCGGAAAAGGGGTGAGGGGGCAAAGGAAAAGGAGGGCCCCGTGCACTTTGTTGAGCACACAGTATCGCAAGCGTGACAGGCCTGATAAAAGCTCGGGCGCGCGAGTTCGCAAAGTTTATTTTAGAGAGAGAAAGACGTTCCGCCGAGAATTTCGTAATGCATATAGCAGACGAAAGCTTCGCTCTAAGCATTACCGCGCGCATTAAATATATATCTAATCGGCAGTGTCGATATGACGCGAGCGTATGCCGGGAAAAACCAGGATTACGCGCTTACGTTCGTACACCCAAAATGGGGGAAGATTGTGTGTGGAGAAAGGGAAAGGACGGATTTGACTATTGACTTTTCCCAATAACCCAGGCAAAAAAAAAAGAAGAGAACGTCGCTATATGAGCGACACGAGGGTATACGCGCGTCTTCGTGTGTGCGTGTGTATACGCACAAGTGTTATGGGGGGTAAAGGAGTTTAGCGTGACTGGGAAAAGAAATATTCGTAACGGGCGTGTATAAGCGCAGGGAAGGGTGGAGGAGGCCGACGAGCCGTCGCCAAAGTCTCGAGGTCCCGACGTCCATTTCCCCCTAGCCTTCCCCTTCGCATCCCCTGCTCAGCCTGCCAACGGCGGATGAGCGGCGCCGAGCTTTTCAAGCTTCTCTCTCTCTTCTCCAGATTTCCCATTTTCATTTCGTCGGCTATACTCGCGTCCCCTTTTCCCATCGCGTCTCTCCGTGTTTCACTCGAGTTTTATTGCTCGTCGTCGTCGTCGTTCTCGGGCAGCTTGGAAGTTAGATATACGTCGTGTTAACGAATGGAATTCGCCGCCGGCGCTGCTGCATTTCGGCAATTAGCCCTGGATGCAGGAGTTGGCAAAACGATTTGCGGATTAGCGCTCGTTTAGCAAATGGCTTTTCGAATCGAGCTTTCGACTCTCTTTTCGTTTTATCCAAAGCTTCGGCTTAAGCTCCGTTTTCTCCTATATGCATACGTTTTCCGATTGATTGTCCAAATTACACGCGGTGCAGTTTGAAATGTTATGGAAATTAGCGTTTGTATATCGACGGGGCAAAGTCACGGATAACAAAAAATATTCTACTTTGCGAGCGACATTTTATGGATATGTCTCTCGCGTCAAAATGAAAAAGTGCCAGGCCAGCCGAAATGACGAGGCTATACAGTTAAATCCCAGGCCGCAAATGCAGGCGTGGGCGCAGAGAGAACGAGATCGCGGGGCCGATTTTTCATGCCTCTTGATGGACAAAAAATTCTCCCCCTCCTACGCCGACTCTCTCTCTCTCCCGGGCTACATCTCTCTCTATTTCGCTCTCGCACATACATACACGAGACACGCGCGTCAGTGATAAATACTTCTTAGTGTCTCGTGGGAAAAATGCCGTCGGGAGATAACGTCAAAAGCTTCACGATTTTACGATCCGCCTTCCTCTCTCCTCTCTATTTTCCCCTGCATTGATAAATTTTTTTTTCTACCTCCTCCTTCGCTCTCGAGCTTTAAAACTTGTTGTGAAATTTTTCATGCGCTCGCTTTATTGTGGGTTTTATATACAAGTCTCGCGCGCGCGCAGGTCACGTTAGCGCACTCGAGAGATACCTATCTTCGACTTTGCACTTTAAACTTTTTCAGATTTAATTTATTGCAAAGTCGTTAACGGACTTATAATTAATGGACGGATTATTTCAAACGCGAAAAAAATGAAAATTTTTAAAGTTTGCAAGAAACTGTTGCGAGTAACGGAAAAGAAATCTTATTTTCTAACGATTTTCAACTCTGCTCTCCCTCTCCAAGCTTACAAATGTTTTCAACGTGAAAGTTCGCTTCGCGAGGCTCAATCGAAAATAAAAAGAGCACACTGCAAACATTGTTATCGACAATTCACAAAGCTCTCTCTCTCTATCAATCTCGCGATATGATGTCTGAAATTCAATTAAAAACAGAGAGAACAAAAATGAAAGGGAAGTACATTTCTTTTCCTCATTAATTTTGATATCGCAATCACACCTTTAACGTTGAGTCACGTTTCCTACTCCGTATTGAATTGCCCCTTCCTTTTTTCTTCCTCTCACGTATCTAATGTTCTTTCCTCTGTTTCGTGCGAGCAGCTGCTTCGATTAATTTGAATGGCTTACTTTTTTTTTCCATTGACCGATGACATTTTCGCGTGTTCGCTCGCGTAACGAGCAGAGGTTCAACGTTTTCATCGCCTCGATTGAAAATAAAAAAAAAGGGGAATAATTCTAAACAACTAGTGCCTACTTCGAATTCGATGCAAATAAGAAACTCGTGTATAGGCGTGTGCATCGGGCCAAGGATAATTATTTCGCGTTTTACGCGTTTATCGATGAATCAAGGAAAATCGATGCCGCACACCTGTCAGATGGATATCGGTGCAAACAGCCGGGCGCCGCCCCCCTGTGTATGCTAATACCGCACAATAACGGTATATCTAGCGATTATGCAAGCAGACGCCTTCTTTCAGCGCTAAATTCATCCGCGGGACGTTCGCTAAAACCAAAAAGCTTCCGCTCCCATCCCGATCTTGCATTATGGCTTAATCTTCGTAAAACAAAAAAAAATGAAGAAAAAAAAGGGGAGGAAAAACCTCGCCAGCCCCCATTCCGATGAAAAATGATTCGTTGCCGGCGGTAGAGCGTATACATACGCGAATAAACCTGTTACAATAATGATAGACAAGCGTCCCTCTGCGGCCTTGCGCCTGCGATACAACAACGGCGAAAGACGCGGGGGTTCCTCGAAACGCTCGATCATACACGTGACGCACACTTACACCGGCGTGTTCTCTTGCCGATGACCTCATGCGCGCGCGCGAGAGCGTGTATTTTCGCCCGTGGCGGATCTCCGCGAGAAGCTCTCGGCTGACGGCCTATATGTAGGCCAGCGTATAGCGCTTCGTTAATGCCGAGCTACCGCGGATATCTTACGCCGATAATGATCGAGCAGCCGTCATATTTGGCTAAGAGCATCGCCGGCCCCGGCTCTACGGTCTATACTTAACCGATGGATCTCTCGGCTCGCTCTCTCTATTGTATAGACACACGCTGATACGATTTTCGGGCAAATACGATTAGTACGGTGCGCCGAGCGCTTTGTCGGGAAACACGAATAGATGTACGCGTAAAGTGTTTTATTCAAATTGGAATAGTTGGGGAGGAAGGAAAAAGGGTCAATTTAATGGCTCGCTATTTTTCTTCCTGTAAGGACCTGTTTTAATTTTAGCCCGCACGCGCGCGCGTGAGTATATCGACGCGCACGCCGCTTTCGAGCGACTCGTCGTTTTGCCGCTATCAATATACCCATTTAGGTAGAGTGCTCGATTTTTCAAGCCGAACTATAATTAGTTGGAAAACATAGACGTCGTCGACGACCAAAAGACGAAAAGGTCGTGTGCTTTTTCATTTTGAAAAAACAAATTGTCACTCCAGTGAGCAATCGCTCATTGCACCGGCGGCATTAAGCCCCGTAAATCATCGTCCAAGTCGGTTATCGCACTTTGCTTTTCCGATTACGATTCCGCGCGCAGTCGCACGAGCAAAATAAGACCCTAAATATAGAACACATCTCGGGGTTAAAGCGGCAAACAATAACTGACCTAATATCCTCCCCCCCGAGCAAAGTTTTCGGCTTATCCGATTTTCAAGTTCCTCCAAGCCGGTAGTTAGCGAAGTCGGTATCTCTCGTGCATCTAACTGGGCTTCCGATCGCTATCTCGCCATTTCCTTCGATTCCATCACTCTCCTCTCGACGTACTTACTCACTCAAGACTCTACTACTTCGAGTTTCCATCCGTATACGCTCGCGCGAGCTTGTACTCTTACGCGCGTATACGGCTTTTGGCTGTAAGCGAGCAATGCTTAATCTATACTTAATTCCTAAAGCTAATCTATTTCGGTCAGCCGCTATCTGCGCAAGACTCCCCGAGCTACATAACCAACTGCGACTGCGAGCTACACAGTTTCACTTTTACGCTCAAAGTTCGGGTTATTATTACGCGACGCGCGTGCCTCTCTCGTTTCTTCACGCGCGTATACACCTTTTTATCCGCGTATCATACAAACGCGGACTAATAATTTATTCAATTTAGACAACACGCTCGCGCCCCCTGTCGCGCACTGCCAGCGCGAGGAATCGTTAAATCGTTTGAGAAATAGTCGCACACAAATCATCGGACGTCAAACAACGAATTTGTAAGATCCATATTATGGGTTCAAACGCACGCGCGCGTCACACGTCGACGATCGCGTGCTAGTTCTATACTCGAGGTTTTCCCCGTAGTTTTCGCCGACGTTTTCTCCAATTGATATTTCCCTTGCCCCAGCGGGGCTTCTCGACGTTTATAAACTCATCGCGGGAGCTCCCTTCGGCTTCCAAGCGCCGGTGGCACTCTCGATCGAAATTGCCTGTCCTGGCTGCACGCGCACAGCCTGTCGCCTTTTCTTTGTCCTCGCGGACCATTTCCTTCTCGTCCTTCCGATGCGACAAAAGCGTCTGTTTTCATTGCCTCATCCTATATGTCGGCTGAATTTCCGCGGGACGTGAGAAATATTGATGAATTATATTTTTTTTTTTTTTTTAATAATTTTCTGCCAAAGTGATGAATTGCTATACATACAAATTTAAATTAACTACACGACGATCAGTTTAATCGAAAAATTGTGTCTCATAAAAATTCGTTCGATTGCGATTAAACGAATATCACTTCTTTTTTAACAGCAATAACCGAGCTTTAAAGCTGCAACAGCCGCGCGTCACAGCAATCTATTTAAATAGCCGGAGGAGAAAAAAAGTGAAAATAATCTCGATAGTAGCACGCGCTGGCCACTTGAAAGCGCGCAAACACGAACACTCGTGCGGGCCGAAAACGTATTGGTTAAATTTATTATCGAACATTTTAGCGCGGGACCACACGAGTCTCTCCGCGAGTGTATACAGTCCAGCTCCTCGCCAATCTCTCGGTTAGCGCGCGGGTCACTTTAACGGCGAGAGTTTCGTGTGTGTAAACTTTTTTAAAAATTTCCGCAGCTTTGCGGAAACGTGAATGGGCCGCGAAAGCAACAGGGCTTAGGTAACAATGTGTGTGTATAGCCTAAGGCCGTTCATCTTTTACATTGTAAAATATGTGTACCTGAGGAGCCGGAGAATAGAAAGAAAAAGCTATTATGTCTCGCTCGCGCGCGTGTACGCGGTTTATCAAGCGCCAAAAGTTCCACGAATAAAAAAGAGTCGTAAGGAAAGAAAAAAAAAATAAAGGAATCGGTAACGCAGCGCTCCATTAGCAACAATGACCCCTAAGAGCGTATACACAACAATCGCTCATTAATATCTCTAACGAGATTTGTAAAACTGTTTACCAGCATATACGTGTGCTCGAGAGCCGAGAAATAGGTAGGTTAGCAAACGCGCGCGCTGCAGCGAGCCCCGCGCACGAAATCGCCTTATACACCGGCGAGGAAATTAATGCTAATTAGATGAGAAAAAAGAAAGAAGAAAAGAAAACGTCGCCTACGTATATACATGCATAGGGATTCGCGTAGAGTAATAATTTTAATTGTCCGCTTTTCTCTTCCTGCCACCGTCTCTCTCTCTCTCTCGCTTGCAGCGTCGAGTGTATTCGTATCGAGCGTATAATTAAACGATTAGGTGGCCTACGGTAGTTGGAACGTCAAAACTCAATAACAGACATAGGCGCTCACCGGTATATACGTTTGTGTGTGTACGTGTGTCGACCGGAACTTATATCGCCGGGGCGATTGAGCACCACTGGCCTGGCCTGCGAAGACGAGAGCCCGAGCGTCTTACGTAAAAGCGCCGTGTGCGGAGTGCGTGTGCGGGGCCGACAACGCTTTTCCGGAAAATCCAAATGGCTACCGCGCAGGGAAAAGAGCCTCTCTCTCTCTCTCGCGTTACGATTTTTTCCGAGGATCGTCGGTGCTTTTTTTTCATTTTTTTTTCTTCATCGCATTTTCTTTATTTCGTCTTTCTGCCAGTCGCGCAGGCCTTGACTTTGTTATGAAAAGAAGAAGAAGAAAAAAAAAAATTCGTTCTCCGCGATTCTTCCTCCGTGTGCTATAGCAGCTATATATCGACCCGATGATTTTTTAATTTTACCAGTGCGCCGCCGCCGTCGTGTGTCGTACACGCGCGCCGAGGATATAGTTGCTGGCGACGAGGAAAGGAAAGAGAAAAGAAATTGGGTCGATTGCTGTGCCTATGATTTCGAGGGAGCGCTTTGTTACTTTTGTCCGCTGTTTGGGCTCGATATTCTTTGATTAATTGTTAAAAACCCCCGTAACGAGTTCATCGGGACGGAATTTTACTGGGAATCGTTACGAGCCGGGGGGGGGGGAGCTTTTTATTCTCGGTGTTTCTTTACACTTTTACTTTATACGCCCTCTCCCCAGCAAGACTGTAATTAACTTTGTAAAAAAACAAAAAAAGGGTCGATTGCTTTTTTTCTTCTTTCTCAGTTTGTGATTCCTCGAGGATATTATCAACAGAGTTAATTAAGTACAGTTTGCTGGAATCGACGGGATTTTCCTTCTAATTTTATTGTGGCCTTTTTTTTTTGAAAAAATATCGCGACTGCTGTGCGTTTCCGTTTGACTGAAATATTATTTCAACATGAAATTCCTCGCGTTCATTTCCGTAGCTTATTATCGTGCGAATTTTCGTATTAACGCTTGAATTGACAAACCAAATTCCTTATGCAAGCAAACAGCGCTAATTTATTTCTCTTAGCGCAGAAAATTTCGTGGGCAAGTGTGTTAAATGTTTAGAATACGAGGAGCAGCGACGGAAATTTGCTGCAAAAATATAAGTTGCGTCACGTGTTACTTAAAAAAAAAACAATGTGTTGATTAGATTACGCTAATATATATTTTTATCGCAACTCTGTATGCGTTTAGTTTAACAGACGGTAATTGTGTGTAATTACTATTTCTTTATAATTTTTAGAACAATTTTTGTCTTATCGCAAACTCAACAAATTAGGCTTCTAATCAATTTTCAAATGACTAAAACTTGCAATGAATAAAAAAGTAAACAAAAAAAAGACATTCGAAACAATAAACCTAGAGTTCCTTCCTCAAACGCTCCAAAATTCGCACAGCCAACACATCCCAGTCTTAATAATTCACGCCGCAAAATCCAAATCCAAAAATAAACATTCGCACAAGTCACACATAAAAGTAAAGCTCCGAAACATGCGCGCTTAACCGCCGACAGCGTCCGTCCGTAAAAATATCCCCGAAAATATCCGTCGAGCTGTGCTAAACGTTAGCGAGATGGTGGTGAAAAAAAAGAGCATCGCAAAAACGAAAAAAAAACAAAAAGCGAATGAGGGGGATGTCGGGGAATCGAAGAGAAAGGCAAAGTGTCGAAGGCGTACATGCGCGAATTCCACGGGCTCTCGCGCGCCTCTAGGCACTCTCTCTCTCTCTCCGACTGCTTGGCTTTTTTAACGACCTATAGCGCGTATTGACATAAATTTCTTGGCTAGAGCCTCGGCCGGAGGCGAGTCAAGGCCTCGTGCGAGGGCAGTTCGGACTGCTGCTGCTCGATCGTTTCCACCCCTCTACCTCGCCCTGAAGACCGGCCTGCCGCGGCTTGTGCTTAATCTTTTAGCGCGCGCGGGCCGCTCCGCTGCGGATTAGGCCTGGGCTCTTTTTACACCCGCCCACCTCTTCGCCGACGCTCTCTTTCGATCGACGACGCGTTGACTTATCGGCCCTATCGCCGACGTCTCTCCCGAGAATCGACGGCCCTAGGATTTATTGTGACTTATCGGGATGTACACTGGCCGTCTGCTCGAGTGTATCGCGGATATAATGGAGGCTGAAAATTAATGCTCTCTGCTCTCTGTATTGCCTTTTTTTTTGTATTTTCTATTTTCGGCAAGAATTTTTGACCTTTTTTTTGCTTCGACGATGTTGATGAAAAGTCGAGATGGAATGTTTACGCCGATTGTTTTCTTATTCGAATTCGCGGCTTTTCATTTCTATATGCTTACTTCTATATGCTACACCTGTATATAAATAGACAATCATATACCTTTTTTATTCTTTTTTTTTATTTAAAAAAATGCATAGAAACGCCGGATTGTTAACTCGGCGGGAGAAGGAAAAATTTCCATAAAGATAAATTTTTGCCCGTTAAGCCGGTTTTTATTATTCATTGTTTTCTCCGCACAAGTCCGTAATACGAAAATCAAAACATTGAATGAAAGTACGAGGCTCTATATACTTGTTGTTATTTTTGCTTGTGTATGCCGAACAATAACTTGTATAAATCGGAGCTCACCTTCAAGTATAAACAAACGCGAGGTCTTTATAGAAATGAAAACTGTTTGTCTGCGATAGTATGCCGCTACAGAAAGACAAAAGAAAAAATAAATTCGTGCCGTACGACATTTATTATTTTGAAAAGGGGAAAAATCTTATCTAGAAAGAGCGACTGAGCAAAAAAAAAAAAAGGGAGAATGACTTTTACTTAGTTCTGCTTATAGGTTCTGGAATTTTCATTTTACGGTTGGGAAACATCCAAGAATGTAGGCTTGCCGCTCTATAGAGCCTCATCGGAGAAATAGAATTCTTCGTCTTGAATATAGCTTAGAGTTATACTTGAATTTTCCATTCGACATTACACGTGACTTGGACGTTGCCTTTAGAATTTTCAATCGGTCCGATGAACTCGTATCAATTTCGAAAGTTCAGTGGTATATTGAGAATTTGAATGATAATTGTAACTCGACCATTTTCCAAATCCCAAAATTTCCAATAAGAGAGAGAGAGAAAAAGAGAGAGATGACGAACAGTCAAGCACGAAATAAATCCATAAAGTGGCGAAACGACTGGTGTAACTTACAACAGCATGCCCTAACGACAGTTTAACCAGCGAGCGCGAGAGGATCGGTTTCGGAAGCGCTTGGCCGCCAAGGATAATGGCATCGAGCTGCTCGAGTCTGCGCCTGCTGCCCAGCTCGTCGAGGACGACACTTGGCGGCCGAGTGTTCCCCGGCTCGGTGAGTCCGAGCTAGGGAGTGGGTCGCCGGGCGGTGGGTGGAGGGCCCGGTTGCCGTGTCGTCGGCTGAGCGCCGCAGCGGGCCCGAGGCAGCTCGAGCGGCTGCGCCGGCGATAATATGCGGCCGCCGCTCGTGACCGCTGCTGCTGGACCGCCCGGACCGCCGCCGCAGCCGAGGCTCAGCGCGCCACGGCGACCACCGCCGAACACAAAGACGAGGATAATCCTCGAGCAAAGTCCCTGCGAGCACCGAGTTGTGCCGGAGCCACTGCACCAGCCCCCCCGTCCCGCAGTGCTGCGCCTGATAGACTAGAGAGATGAACGACCAGCCGGCACAGGACACTCTGGAACTCGAGGTCTTCGAGGTGAGTCCGAAATCGACCCTATACCTTCTATACTCGTTTCAAAAGGGAGGATAAAGTCTGCCAAGGTGGAAGTCGATTAGCTCGCTTACAAATTCCTTTTTTGTGACGAGAGGAATTCATTACATGAATGAAACGCGTAATAATACATAAAACGCGTCGCGAATTATCTCGTATTGAGGTTTATATTCTTCAAACTTTATTGACACTTTCAATTCTAACTAATTGAAATTACGGCAAAAACTCTCACACGCGTATACACGTACTTGAAAGCCGTGACCTTCCAAAAAAATACACCGTGAGATGTCGCAATTTCACGTTTTAGTGTCACACGCGGCTGGCTCGCAAAGAGCTTTTCGAAGTACAACTCGCGCAACATCGCCGTGTATACGGTCAAAAAGCTACTCGCACGCAGTTCTGTTCTACTCAACTATATACTAGCTACCACTATAACGCGCTTTCGCTCGTTCAATTTAAAGTTGCAAAACTTTCAGCAAGCGCTACCCCAGTCGGTCAAAATAATATATCGCCGTCATTTGTATTGTATATAACCGAAAAGTAATTTAAAGGTTCGATGGATACGGAAAAAATGTCCGCAGCTCTGATTAAATTTCAGCCGGGCTATGTTGATATATATACACAGCGCGCGCGTACACCCACACACCAAAGCCGGTCAGGCCTATCTTTAGAAGTCGGCAGCGAGAATCAGTCGTTGACACATGCCCAATAAAAATCCTCGGCGGCCCTTAGCGCGCTCGGCCATATAGGAGGGCGAATGTAGCACACGCCGCTTGCTGTGTATATCGAGAGCCCACTCTCTAAAATGAATCGAGTGAAAATTTCACTCAAACGTCTTTGAGTGGCTCTGTTTTTACTGAATTTTGAGTGAACTTCACTCTTTTCGAGTGGTGAAAATTTCACTCAAACGTCTTTGAGTGGCTCTGTTTTCACTCGATTCATTTTAGAGAGCAGCCCTTTTACCATGGGCTGTACACAAGAGGCTTTTGGGGAGGGGTGAGCCGAACGAAGAAAGGCTGATCCACTTGTCGCGCGGTGTTGGCCGGCTATCGATTTCCACCTCCGGCCGATGATAAGCACACACGAGGGAGGGAAAACAGGAGAGGGGGTGGGGAAGAGAGGGAATCGAGCGGTGGAAAGTTGCGAGACCCACGCATACCCTGTGCGTCTCTAGGTGCGATGCGAGAGCGACGAGGGCGTCTCGGAGGCGGGAGCGGTCGGGAGAGTCGGCGGGCTACAACAGCAGCAGCGGTCCAAGCGAGGCCTGCACCTGGCCGGGCTCGGGGAGCGGCCGGCCGAGCCGGAGCAGCAGCAGCAACGTCGACAGAGGCTGCGACGCTCCCGCGGCTTGGAAAACGAGGAGGAGGCTGGTGCCGCCGCTGGGCCGCCGAGACGCAGGGAGCAGGAGCGCAGCGAGGAGGACGAGAGGCCCGAGGAGCCGGAGGACGACGAGGACGACGAGGATGAGGCCGGGGGCTCGAAGCTCGGCTGCGTGCGGCGCCGGCGCCGCAAGCGACGCAAGCTCCAGCAGCAGCAGCAACGCTGCCCGAGCACCCGCCGGCGCAAGCGGATGCAGCGGCAGGACTCGTGCTGTCTCTCCCTATCCACCAGCTCCGGGCCACAGGCTCCTTCGGAATTCGAGCCGACGGTACGCCTTTAATAGTCTCAGCTGTTCACCCGGCAGCCCTCGATCCCAGTATCGTACACCTCCTTTTCATTTTTTTTCTTCATTTTTTATTTTAATCAAAAATTCGTAACCATACACCATTTCCTAATATTCTGCGGGCCGGGTACGGTAATTAATGAAAGCAGGAGGAGCAGCAGCAGCAGGACCACCAACAGCGTCGCCGTCAGCTGATGCTCGGGGCGAGCTCGTCGCGCGAGGGCCTGGAGGAGGGTACGGGCTCTGGTACGGAGGGCCTGGCCGGCTCGAAGCGCGCCTCGTCGAGCAGCTTGGGCGGAGCGAGCGCCCGGCACACGCGGCTACGCGAGAGCCTGCTCACCGTCCTCGGCAAGCTCGTCGTTTGGAAGGGAGCGCGCTACCGGCCGACCCCGACCTCCTCGGCCGGCGCGGTACCTCCGACCCCGAGCTCCCCACCGGCCACCGAGTGCATGGGACGCGGCGCCGGCTTCTTCTCCACCGAGGATAACCGCAGTAAGAGCAACAACACCTCCTCCTCCTTCCCCCCGACTCACCTTATCGATATCCTTGTTTTTTTTTGTTTTTTCCACAGCCCACATTACCTGTATACAGAGATCCTTTTTTTTGGAATGTATATCTAGAGAGTGAGTTATGATCTTGCCTGTCCTACGCACCCATGATTCAATTCCGTACATATATTTTTCGTTATGGTAATGTATGCCGTTGGTAGTGACAAACTGCTGATTTTTAGTATTCGTTTCCGTATATTGGCTTTTTCTTTCCGCCAATACTCTTTTTTTTTTGTTCTTGAGAGCCTATTTACTATTAAAGCCGATTAACGCAGGCCTGGAATAAATAAAAAACGATGGATTTTAGAAAACAACTTTCCAGGAGTATGCGGAAAAGAGTGAAAGTTTTCCCTCTAATGCATGATTTGTTGTTTTCACTCGAGGAAACATGCGCGTTGGCGCCGGCGAGTATAGCGCGTGTGTATTTTAAGACGAGCGCAGAAAACGCACTTTGGAGTACAAAGCGCGGATGGCGCGGCGGGAGGGGCGGGGGAAGTCAAGTAGTACACGCTTCTGTATGCAAAGAGGAAGTGGCGACCAAGTTTGGTAGAAGGAGGGACGGTTACGCATACGCCATTAGCATAGCTCCTTTTCTCCCAAATTTACGCTCGCCTCGAAGCATTTTTCTTTGACTACTCGACTCCCTTCCTGCCTCGTTCTCGTATAATCTATCGAAATTAACGCGTGCATAATCCTCCGAAATTACAGATCCCAAACGAGAACCACGAGTAACGATATAAAAAGTAGATAAATAAATTTAAGTGCGTCTGTTGCATACACAGTCTAATTCCATTATGTGCACGTGGGTATATATTCCAAAGACCCTTGTGTGCCAGGCCAGCCGGTTTGTAAGTCGTGAGCGAAGCTCTGGCGTGCAAGCTCAGCCGCAATCCTTCGGGCTACTAGCCCCTCCCCCTCCCTCTCGCTGCCTGCATCGAAAATAGAACGGGAGACCGTATTCCTGTCGCGCGCCAGCCACTGGAACGCGAGATATTTGCGGCGAATCGTGCGTATTTCGGCCTATCGTTACGTATTCGTGGATTTTATGCTTTTTTTTTTAAAGAAAAAAAAAAGAAAGGAAGTTAAAATGAGAAGCTTTGAAAATGATACAGCGCTATCTCAAGCGCGGGTGGAATAGCGACGGAAGTTGGTAACTTATCTCATCTCCGACTCTTTGTTGACTCGCTGACACGCGTCCCACGAGGTTATTGTTAAGATTTGTTTTCAAAGATGTTTAAGTTAAGCCGTAAATATACGATGTGCGTAGCGAGCGCATCTCGGTGCGGTCGTGCAGACGTAAATTTGGTTGACCGATCGAAGGATGGCGACGTCGAGCTTTTGATATAGCCCGAGCGTCTCGCGGTTGTTCGTATGATGCTCCTGTATGGATTGCATAAAGGGCTTCAACTGCGATTTCATTAACAGATTAGGTTGGTAACTTAGGTTTTAGTTTTTTCTTTTTTAGTTTTTATTCGGCGACATGGTAGTGCGTGCAGTAGCGTAAATATTTTGAAAAAATAACGCGAGTTTTGAAATTCGAGACGTTTCAGTGGAGCTTCTTGGACTGGAGAACGGGAAAAAGTTCGTCGGCGTATATCGATGTAGACATCTAAAAAGTGCTTCGAGCACGAATGCCCGTATATTGATTAATTGTAACACTTGCTTTGCAATGTAGATTAAAATTTTAAGGTTACGCGTAACTGTGTAACTCGTCGTTACAAAGCCCCCCCCCCCCCAACATTGTCTGTGTGTATACGTGACTGATAGTTTACCGCTGAAATATGCATTGCCAGGCGTTTGACGTAAAAAAAAGGGTACCTTATACATTCTTATATGTAGCGACGGTTAAATGCCCGCGCTCGATTTATCCGGTTATGCAAAAGCTGAGCAATGTATTTATTTGGCCCGAGCAGAAACCCAAGCGTTTATGACGCTTACGCCTAGACGAATGTACGCACGGATTAACGTGTGCCTACAAAGTCAAAATTTTATTTACAGCACCGAAAAATCCGACTTTTGCCTTCTTCAACTTGAAAATTTTTCAAAGTCATCAACACCGTTCTGGCGTATTGTACATTAAGGTCTCCTTGAGATGAAAAAATTGTTGAAGGCCAATGAAGTAATTAGCCAGACCAAAAAGTTAAAGCAGTAATTCGCTCGTAAACGCGAAGCAACCGATTGAAACAACGTACGAGATCGACATGAGTGAACAGTGGCGAGGAAAACATTTTGCGATTGCGTGCACCGGGCGTTCCGAGAAAAGTCTTCGGAGTAGCCTGGAATTATACAAACTTTTCTCGAGCCAAATGACTGTTATTTTGCATTGGCGAGTGGAAATGAAAATTATTTTGTTGGAACCTCCACTTTTTTTTAAAAAACGTGTTTTTCCATATTTTCTTGTTTTTTCTGACAATCTCGTATATTTTCAATATATTTTGCATTTTTTTGATGGTTTGGATTACTATGTTTGTGCATTTATTATTAAGCTTGCAAATTAGCTTCCCGATACTGTCTTACCCTGTTTATAAAAATGATTATAAACATTTAATTAACTACATAAGGTTTATAATTTATAAAATTATAAGATTTATGAATTGCATCATCTCGTTTCTCTAAGATAAATCCTTTATTATTTAATAAATGTGTTATTTGTTGTATTTAAAAATACGTGCTTATTTCGATTCTAACCGAACAATTTTATGTCCACAGAAACAGAAAGGCGAATTCGCGCCAATAATCGCGATTACAACTTGCAATTCAATTATGCGGTAAGTCACATTCAATATTCACCACTAATTTAAATTTACGCAACGTACGCGATTTTCCAAAAGTAATGCTACGTTTTATAAAGGAAAATTTTTCCAGTTCTGATAATTATGCAGATTAAAGAATATTACTCGTGCGCAAAACGCGAGGCAAAAATTTTCAAGGCTACCGATTACTCTTTTTTCCCCTTTTTTTCATTTTGTGTAGCCCTATTATAGTTCGATAAGCATCTAAGGTATTAAAGAGATATTTATAACTCGATCAGTTTTATACCAAGGCATGAGCGTGCATTTTTAAACTAGGCAAAAATAAAGATAAATAAAAACGAGCATCGACGCCAATAATACCGATAACCTGATAGTGCAACAAAAAAGCTCGTGCCTTTTTCTCGCGCCAAAATGATCGATAATGCACGGCTTAATCGATCTTGAAGATTAAAAAAAAGTACTCGTTATCGCCTCTAGGCTCAACGACGCATAAATACACGCGTGTATTTCGTTGTTGCAGAACAATTACATCAAAACGTCCAAATATTCGGTTCTGACGTTCCTGCCACTGAACTTGTTCGAGCAATTCCAAAGGCTCGCCAACTTCTACTTCCTATGTCTGCTGGTGCTCCAACTGATTCCCGCGATATCCTCCCTGACCCCTGTCACCACAGCTATACCCCTCATTGGGGTACTCACGCTCACTGCCGTCAAAGATGCCTATGACGACTATGTAAGTAATCCTATAGTTCTTTTTTTTGTTATTTATAAAATTCGAATGCACAGCTTTTAGTAATGAATGATTCGACAGATCGGTAATCTCGATCTCTCGTATACAATTTACAAACATGTCGGGTCTTTATCTTCTGTAACGCAAATACGATCCTTATTGTCAAACGATAATCGGTAGAATCTACAATCATATTAAAAACGGAAATTATCAATCTACATTTATAAAACTTTGTCGCTTGAACAAACAAATTGCAGCAACGACACAGCAGCGACTCGCAGGTGAACAATCGAAAATCATGGACCCTGCGCGGTACGACGCTGCAGGACGAGAAGTGGTCGCAGGTCCAGGTCGGCGACGTTATCCGAATGGAAAACGACCAGTTCGTCGCGGCGGATGTGCTTCTCCTATCAACGAGCGAACCAAATGGCCTTTGTTACATCGAGACAGCGGAATTGGACGGGTTGGTCTTTGCCATTGTTTTTCTCCCTTCTCTCTCACTCTCTCTTTCTTTTTCCGCCTAATCGCCGTCTTTCGAAGCTCCATTACGCCCCAGATTTTCCAGGGAGACGAATTTAAAGTGCCGCCAGTGCTTGCCGGAAACTTCCGAGATGATGGACAATCACGAGTTGATCGGGCAATTCGATGGGGAAATCATCTGCGAGCCGCCCAACAATTTGTTGAACAAATTCGACGGTATGCTCACGTGGAAGGGCAAAAAGTGAGTTTTTTTCGATTAGTTCTTGTCATCATTTTTATCGTCATCTCATCATCGTCATCATCACATAATCGCGCGCTCGACCCACTAAAATGACCGTAATGATCCATGGCGCAGGTATATACTGGACAATGACAAAATAATCCTGCGCGGCTGCGTGCTGCGCAACACCCAATGGTGCTACGGTATCGTGATCTTTGCTGGCAAGGACACGAAATTAATGCAAAACTCGGGCAAGAGCAAGTTCAAGAGGACCTCGATAGATAGGCTGCTTAATCTTCTTATTATCGGTATAGTGCTGTTTTTGTTGTCCCTCTGCCTATTCTGCTCCATCGGCTGCGGCATCTGGGAGAGCCTCGTCGGCCGCTACTTCCAGGTAAGCTCCCCCTTATATACGCCCCCTCTCTGCATTTATAGCTTATATAGACACACTCTCGGGCCATTGCTCGTGTGTACACACGCGCTACTATAAAGGCTTAATAGCCGTCGTCGTCGAAAAATATTTATCGGCTATTGATTTTACAATCAAGCGTTGACAACGACGCCAAAGACCTTGTCTACGCTTCGTTTCTATATTTTATTCATGTACGATTATAATTGTAACGTCCGACGCGCCCATACGACCGTCAAACCTTAATCGCGCTGCGAAGCTGTAATTTTCTTCGTGTTTATTTTTTCTCGTTTTTTTTTCTTTTTTCGTTACATTGATTAAAGTTAAGCCCAGTAATTTAAAAATATCAACGTAGCATTAGGCGGAATAAAAAGCTCGGAGATTAGTCGCTTAAAGCGACTTGAGCGTCGTGCTTTATCGACGCGATAAGCCAGCGCGTAATACGCACGCACACACATTTGCGCCTCGATCAAAACAAATTTTTCGCTGTTACATCAACGGCACGCGGTTATTAAGAGTCGATAGCCGTTCGATTTCTCGAGCTTATATAAATCGACGCTTAATGTCACGATAATCATTGACTTAGGCGCTTTGTCGATAATCCGTTACGATATATGTGTCACACATAGGAAATCGATTAATCAAAGAAATTCTCCTACTGGTGAAAAAAAATATAAGAAAAAAAAAAGAAGTAAAATAATTCCGGATCGTAAATTGTATGTGCTCGAGGATCATTAAAGCCTTAGGCGTCGAGTTTATCAGGCTAGCGTCGTTACTAGACCAAGAGATCAATACTTCGTGGAGAAAAGTGGTATAGGCGTGCCTGACGGGTGTTTATTGTAAAACAGGTGTACCTGCCGTGGGACTCGCTGGTGCCGAGCGAGCCGCTGGTCGGCGCTACGGTGATAGCCCTGCTCGTCTTCTTCTCGTACGCCATAGTCCTGAACACGGTCGTGCCGATAAGCTTGTACGTGAGCGTCGAGGTGATCCGCTTCATCCAGTCGTTCCTCATCAACTGGGACGAGGAGATGTATCACGCGCCGACCAACACCCACGCCCGCGCCCGCACGACGACCCTCAACGAGGAGCTCGGGCAGATTCAGTACATCTTCTCCGACAAGACCGGCACCCTCACCCAGAACATCATGACCTTCAACAAGTGCTCGGTAGCCGGGCAGTGCTACGGCGATGTGATCGACGAGGTTACCGGGGAAATCGTCGATCTCACCGAGGCTACCACGGTAAGGAGGATTTTTTATTTGTTATTGGATTTGAGTGGGTTTTTACGGGGCGCTTACACACGCCCCCTAGTGAAATATTTATTGATTAGATGCGGTAGTTCAGACGGGTTTATTTGTAATAGTTTTGAGGATGGATTGGATAGTAGGAGTGATGATAGACCTTTTTTTTTAAATGAAAATTATCTTGTTTAGTGGTAAAATTGAACTTGTTATTTTTCGTAGAGATACGCCACGTATATACACATTTATCTATTTCGTACTTGTCATGTGATCGTTTAAAATTTTTATAAAAGTTTCTTATAGTTTACTACCGAACAAAGTCTGCCTGTTATTTTTCGTATAGATACAATGAATTTAGAACAGCACTGCTTGCAATAATGTGTCGTCTTAGCAACAACAATTTTTTTTATCAAACTTTATTATTATTATTATTATTATTGTTTTAATGCACAAATTCTGCAAGTGCTGGCAACAACAACAACAAATTTATTCGCATCTACATATTCAATATTGAATATAACATAACAAATTTAATATTGTATCTCTTGCACTAATTCGACTTTTAAAAAAAAAACTGATTATCTTGTTTATACCATTTTTTTAAAATACTTTTGTACTTCTGTTTACTACTGTCTTACCGTCTATCACGTATCTTATATATTACTTACTTAATTACCGATTTTTTAACAATGATATTGCATGAGAATTGCCACTGAATACTTGCTCGCTTCGTTATACACTTTAAAAAAGTCAAAACTGAAAAGAATAAGAAAAAGCTCAATAAATCGCTAAAAAAAAACAATAGAGCAAGCGCAGAACATCTCGTGCAATGTCAGGCCGACGCACGGACATAAACGTGTACAAATTTGCGCGTTCGTCACTTATAATTAGAAAGAATGTACGTGCTGCATGATGCAGTCATACCTGGCCCAGCACACGCCGAAAGTCAGATGGAAAAACGGGCAAGAGTCAGTTCACGCGCCGCTTAGCGGCCCTAGCGCTCGCCTGTTGGAGCAAGCCGACGAGGTACCAAGTCCGACAGCTGGACCGAGCGTCAACGGCGGTGCTAAAGTTCCACATACGTATCCAGTACGCATGCCACTCTCTCTTTCTCTCTCTCTCTTTCTTACAGCTGTACTGTTGCATGTTTATCACTACACCATTCAATCCCACGAGTTTCCCCCTTTAGGAAAGTGCAACCGCTTGATATTTTCATCCGCTCGCTACAGACACGTATTATGCTTTTTTGTCGAAGCTTGCATGGTCGAGTGCACGACGCTATTCAAGCTCAGCCGCTTTACGCTTTATATATATATTTATCAAGCGAAATACGCACCAACGCACCCTATTATTATAATTATTTTTCATACTTAGCTTTGCCGTTGCTGCTACACTTTAGTCTCCTTTTTTTTTACTTACAATAACCGACTATGTATACACCGGGTGTCAGGAGTATATCGCTTGTTATATCAACGCGGGTATTAATCATGGGGTTTTTTTCGTTACCAGCCGTTCAAAAGGTGTTTGACGTAATTCTTGTTTCTTTTTTTGGTCCTTCATTAACGACCATACGCGCGCCTACTCTTCGACTCTTAAATATCATCATTGACTATGTTATCAATTGCTAGTTTTTTACGGACCCGCTCGTTTCGTATACACAAAATCCAGCTAATTATAGCCAAAAAATTTAAGCATTCGAGTAAAGCTCATGACAAAACGAATGCGTCCGTAACGATCGAGCAAATATCTGGTTAAGCTATAAGAGGTTCAAAGCAAAATTTCCAAGTCCGACAAAAAAAATGCCATCGACTAATCGGTGCATCACCCCCGGGGGCGGTGTGTTGATTGTTGCGCAGGCGGTAAAGTCGATAGACTTCTCGTTCAACAAGGACTACGAGCCGGAGTTCAAGTTCTACGACGCGAGCCTGCTGACGGCGGTGCACTCGAACAACGAGGACGTCCACAGCTTCTTCCGGCTGCTCGCTCTCTGTCACACGGTGATGGCCGAGGAGAAGAACGGCCACGTCGAGTACCAGGCGCAATCGCCGGACGAGGCGGCCCTCGTCTCCGCGGCCCGTAATTTCGGCTTCGTGTTCCGCGAGCGCTCGCCCAACAGCATCACCATCGACGTCATGGGCAAGCGCGAGATCTACGAGCTCCTCTGCATCCTCGACTTCAACAACGTGCGCAAACGCATGTCGGTGATACTCAGGAGGAACGGCAAGCTCAAGCTCTACTGCAAGGGCGCGGACAACGTCATTTACGAGCGCGTGCGCAAGGGCAGCGACGAGATCAAGGCCAAGACCCAGGAGCATCTCAACAAGTTCGCTGGGGAGGGTGAGTAGTGGGCTTGAAAGGGATATTGAGGTTCGGTGGGATATTTGACTCACCCTGGGATTCGCAGGTCTGCGCACGCTTTGCCTGTCGATCAAGGACCTCGACGAGAGCTACTTCAACGACTGGAAGCAGAGGCATCAGGAGGCATCGATGAGCCACGAGAACAAGGACGACAGGCTCGACGCGATTTACGAGGAGATCGAGAAGGATATGACGCTACTTGGAGCTACGGCCATCGAGGACAAGCTCCAGGACGGCGTGCCACAGACTATCGCTAATCTCGGCCTCGCCGGCATCAAGCTCTGGGTCCTCACTGGTGACAAGCAAGGTTCGTCTGGGCCTTGGGGTTTTTAAAGCCGAGCTTTCGTTCGGAGGGAATAACGATTTTTTATATTTACGTGTGTAGAAACGGCCATCAACATCGGCTACTCGTGCCAGCTACTGACGGACGACTTGACGGACGTGTTCATAGTGGACGCCCCGACGTACGATGGGGTGGAGAGCCAGCTCACACGGTATCTAGACACTATTAAAAAAGCGGCTTCGAATCAGCAGAAGAGGCCGACTCTCTCCATCGTCACATTCAGGTGGGACAAGGAAAGGTCAGGCAAACGAAAGAGACGGAGTACGATCTTTATTAAATATCCCCCCCCCCCTCGAGCCCTCTACTGTACTGCATTTCTCATAAACAATTATGTTTTGACTGATTATGTAAATGCGATCTTTGGATCTTTTTTGAGTAAACAAAAAAACATGAGAAAAGCTCCTTTGCGCTTTTTTGATTAATGTGGCGTTCGTATATATTTTGTGTGCTTATCATTCGAGCCAATTGGACGTCTTTAAAGTACGATCTGACCAATTGACTGGTTTTTCTTTTAGCCACGTAGAAATTTATTACAGCTCTTGAGCTAAATTCGCTTTCAAGTATCATGTATCCACATTGGTTTTGGTTGAAATATCGTGTGAGATTCTTGACGAATCGATGCTTCATACTCTATTGATAATTGCTTAAAATAGTCTCGTCATTAAGAATTTATCCATGCAAAATATGTATTTTGGTTATCACTATTACATCCTTTATCACAATTTTTCAAAATTTGGAAAAAAACAACCAGTGAAACGAATTCTTTGCATGTTGTTTAAGCAATTTTTAAATTACACGTCTATACTGTTCTATCAAGAGTAGTTTTCTTGTAGATTACACTTTTTTTCAAAATTAGTAATGTAGTCAGTAAAGAAAATTTTGTATTAGAAAATTAATATCCTATAAGTGTAATATGTATTCTTTTTGTTAGGGTAGAATTTGGAGATTAACGATTTTCTAAATTTTCCGACTAAATAATTCAGTATTCCATAAATAATAATTATTATTCAATGCTTGGTTACTCACTCCTTCTCTTTCTGTCTGCTTAACATTATAATCTTATATATAACAAAATCAAAATTGTTTTGTCATCAATGTCACGTTTGCATATATTCATAATATATTTCATTTGTGTTCCTGCTCATTATGCTGCATTACGAAAATCAATTTTACGTTAAAAGTATACATTCAAAGGTAAAAGGGTTTGTTCTCGTGCAAATTTGTACTTATCTAGTTGAAGCCAGAAAAGTAGCTTTATCGTGTGTATCAATATCTTAAGGCTTGGTAACGTTGGTAATTATGAATCTCGCAGACGTGACGAAAGGTAAAAGAGTCGTCGGCTAAACGCAAGTTTTGTTATTGAATAATAGCGATACAGAGTACAACAATCCGACCAGGGAAGAGGCAGACGATCAGGAGACGGACACGCAAGCAGCGTTCGCGATAGTTATTAACGGGCATTCCTTGGTTCACGCATTACATCCTCAGATGGAACAGCTTTTTATGGAAGTTTCTTGCCAATGTGAGTAATTGTTTAATTTTTTTGTTGTTGCTGCTTTTTGTGATTTTGTAAAACTGACGTTTTATAAACTACCCAGGTAAATCCGTGATATGCTGTCGAGTGACGCCTCTTCAAAAAGCAATGGTCGTCGAGCTTGTGAAGAAGAGCAAGCAGGCTGTCACGTTGGCTGTCGGCGACGGGGCCAATGACGTTTCTATGATTAAATGTGCTCACATCGGGGTCGGAATCAGCGGGCAAGAAGGACTGCAGGCAGTATTAGCGTCAGATTATTCGATAGGACAATTTAAGTTTCTCGAGAGGTTGCTCATGGTTCACGGCAGGTGGTCATATTACAGGATGTCTAAGTTCCTCAGATATTTCTTTTACAAGAACTTTGCGTTCACCTTGTGTCACATTTGGTTCGCCTTCTTTTGTGGATTTAGCGCACAGGTAATCATTATTTTTTATCGTGTTCTATCGGTTCGCGGAACTCTTTAATTGCTCTGGGAAATAAAGGGGGAGAAACAAAAGGTCAAATGATGATAATAAGGCGAATATGATTCTAGAGATTCCCGCGTTAGAGTCTACTCCGTGGTCGAGACTCGGGAAATTGAATGTTTAATATATCTGATGTGAAAGAATCAATTAACGTCGATTTTTTCTTATCACTTTTGTAAAATTACTAATGAAAAGTAAACGTTCTCTTTCAGACCGTATTTGATCCTATGTACATTTCCGTCTATAACTTATTTTACACGTCCCTGCCTGTCCTGGCAATCGGCATATTTGATCAAGATGTAAATGATAAGAACAGTTTAATGTACCCGAAGCTATATACGCCAGGCCTTCAGAATTTACTGTTCAATAAAAAAGAATTTTGCTGGAGCGCTCTTCATGGATTCTTTGCCAGTTGTGTCATTTTCTTAGTCCCGTATGGTATGTTTCCTTTGCTAGATTTTCTTTTACTTAGCAAGTTATTCATTTTGCTTTGTTGAATAAAAAAACATTTTTCTTTTACAGGGACGTATAAGGATGGCGTTTCACCGAAGGGCTACGTACTTTCGGATCATATGCTGCTGGGCAGTGTAGTGGCTACTATATTAGTTATAGTTGTAACCGTTCAAATAGCTCTCGACACATCGTATTGGACGATCGTTAATCATTTTATGGTGTGGGGCTCCCTTATATGGTATTTTATTTTAGACTACTTTTACAATTTCGTCATAGGAGGTAGCTACGTAGGTAGTCTTACAATGGTAAGTTCAGAAGACAAGTGTTTAATTTGAAATGTAGAGAGAACGATAATAAGAAAAAATTGTTTGCCCGTTGCAGGCGATGTCGGAAGCGACGTTTTGGTTCACGGCAGTGATATCGTGCATCATGCTTGTGATCCCGGTGCTCTCGTGGCGCTTCTTCTTCATCGACGTGCGGCCGACGTTGTCGGACAGGGTGCGGCTGAAGCAACGGCTCGTGCAAATGCGCAGCCGGCACAGCCAGGACTTGCCGCGTACGCCGTCGACGAGGCGCACGCGACGCTCGCTGCGCTCGGGCTATGCCTTCGCTCACCAGGAGGGCTTCGGCCGTCTCATCACGTCTGGAAAGATAATGCGCAAACTGCCGAACGGCTCGGATTTCAAGTTGTTCGCCTCGAACAACGTGTCCAGGCAGGTCAACAGCGTCGCCGCCAACTCGCCCAAGGACAACGCGACGTCCAGGAACTCGCACGGGAACGACCTCCCGGTGCTGCCCTGAGCCGAGCCTCGCACATCCGTCGCCGATTTTGCCGCTGCCGAAGCCAGCGGTGCCGTGCTAGGGCTGACGGAACGCGAACCGTGTGAAACAAGTGCGCGCCCTCCGTTGCAGGACGTTAAACGAACATTGTTCCTTTTCGCGAGTTCATATCTGTATTATTTTGTGATACAAAGAGAAATCATGCCGCCATTTGTTTCTTTTTTTTCACTTTTTTCCTTCTCTTTTGTCTTTCAAAACACAAAATTTTCGAGCTTTAATGTCATTCTTAGTAAACGAATAAGAACATCGTGAGAAATGATTAATACGAGATGTGAAAAGTGATTAAATCGGATAACGCAGTGATTTATTTACTTTTAATTGCGGTTTAGATTACGAAAAAAAAAGATATAAGGCTGCGATTGACTGTACTGTTTGAGGTTTTCAAATGTTATGTAAACATGCTTTGAATATTCTTATATTACAGCTTTAAAAGGTGTAAGCATTTAATTTACTGTTTAGTGAGTATACTTTTAACTTATCAACATAAGTTTTTTTAGCTGTGCATCTCTATTATTTTACTGAAAATGATTTCATGCTAAAAAAAATCGTCTTTATTGCTTGAAGCAGTTTATATGACATTTGCTAATTCTCGCCCAATTACATTGTTATTTAAACTTTTTGATGTTATTCATATTTTTTTATTATATTTACGAGTACTACTTAATACACAATTATTGACAAATTGCAAATTGCTTAATTTTGTTTTAATTTATTGAAATTATTAAATTTATTGAACAAATGTAATAATCAAATGCAAAAAATGTCCATCGAGTCTTGATATCTAAAACGTGTGTCCCGTTGTAGTGTCGTACTATAAAAATCATTGTTCGAAAGAAAATTTGCGTTATGCGGTAATGTAACGAGTAGCGAAAATGGTTACATTCAGTAATTGCCTTTGTAAAACGTTAAATATGACAAACAAAAATACTGTACAATAGCATTGATTGTAAATATTTTAAAGAGATATATATATATTAAATGTTAAGAATACATTTTTTAAAAAAGAAAGTAATATATAGGTAGAATGATCTAAAAAAATAAAGAAAAAATTACGAAAATAATAATTATATCATATTATTGCAGATATTTGCCTTGGACTGACTATTTAATATAATAATATATTAAAAGATAATGAAAAAATAAAGCAGTAGTAAAACAATAAAATACTGTATTTCTACTTTTAATATTGCAAAAGTAAAGCATAAGACGAAGTAGTATATGTGAAAGGAGTGTGTTCTACAATCAAACTATCATTTGAACATCGAATCATTGATATCATAATTTTTTAATGTTGTGCCTGATCATATTTAGCTACACTATAAGATTCCCGATACGTGGCACCACTCAATTAGTTAAATTGAAACAATAATTCATTTTCTGTTTATGAACAATGACATTTACTGCAACTTATTTCGAGGTGCGCTGCATTTGACTATTCTATATTGATCGAAAAATAGAATTGCATATGTCATAAGACTGCAGAGATTTTTATAAAAGTTGATTGCTAAATAATTGAAAGGTGCAAGTATGTTGAACTTATAAGGGCTAGAGCACATATATATAAAAAATGCCAAGTTACCAATAACTTTGCGTATGTTACAGCGTCACAAAAATTTTCTCAGTTTCGCGTTATATTTAAGTGTGATATCTATTTATCAAGGAATTTTCCAGAGAGATTGGACATTGACATATAAATATTTAAAAATGACAGAACTTTTTATAAATAAGAAAATAAAAATAAATTGTTAAGAATTATAATCAAATTGTAGAGACATGCTAAATTATTGCAAAATTGCAAGGTATCTCACTTTTTAACCTGGTAAAATCATTTTGCGCGGGTAAACTGAGGATTAAACGTTTTGTATGAAGAAAATTACATTGAAATAATAAAAATTTTTGTAAATACAGCAAAGACAAAATGCACAGCCTATACATGTATACATCTATATTTTTACTGTAAACTGGTTTGTACACATTTATTTTACGTTACTCGTTGTAACTAGTATTTCGGTATGTGATTTAGTTAATTAGTCATACCAGCTATGTTATAAGTTTATTCTATATAAACGCGATAAAAGAGAGTACTTGTTGTCTAAGTACTGCAGTGCGTAGGGGTCAATCACACTCTGTAACTTGTGGTGCAAATTGCTTAAAACTTGTATGTTGTGAGGAGTAAATCAGATGCATTTTACAACGTATACAAATTATGCCTTGAAAAAATAAGACGTTGCTCGCTTACGCAATGCAGCAAATTTTATTACTGCGCATAGAAATTATCTAACAGTTTTTGTTTTTTTTTTCTTTTGATTATTGTTAATCAATGAAATCATTTATAGAAAAATGACAAACTTGATATGTTGTACGTAAGGTGAAAAAAAACACTCGTCCATTGCACATTATGATTGTCACGGTTCTACGAAAATACTTCATTTACGTTAATGTTATCATTTTTTTTCTAAATATAAAACATATCTGTAAATAAAAACGATGCATTAATAGCATACGTAAATTAAATTTTTATTATTAATTTTCTAGAATTGCGATCCCTTTAAATTTATTTTTAAATAATCTTGCGTGGTAATATAGTTATAAAACTGTATTTTTTTTAAGTATTACCTTTTTTTAGCATTCAACTCTGTTTTGCAGTTGCGTTGCTTCAATTGATCAGCGCAATAACGTTTCTGTCTATTATTTATTGATTAATCGTAATCAAATATTTTGTACATCGGGAGTCGTGCATTAAAAACAGTGCGGCAAAGTTACGGAGATACATTGTTACAATAAAATGTTCCTTACGTAAGAAAAAAAAGCACATGTTGATGAGAAAAGTGGAAAAATATGAATCGTTTAAGTGTTAACTGCATATTGTACAGTTACATTGAATGACTTCTATCATACCAAAACAAGAATATTGTATGTAAGATATATTGCTATGTAAAATAAATACGAATGTAATAGCTTTGTATGGTCAAAAAGTCGTCGTAACTTACCAAATATTGTGCAAATTAAGCGTAATCAGTCAAGCTACATTAACATTATTATTTTATTTTTATAAGCTTCAACGATATAATTTTCAAGAAATGAAATTTATAAAAAACAAAAACGAAATGTTAAATTTCATTTGAACATTTGGTTCGTTAATGAATGTTTTTTTTACTATTAACTTGTTTCATTTTAAGATAGCTTGCAAGCTACGCAAACAGCAGTTGTACATAAATAAATGTCTTTAATCGAAGCGAGAAACATAGAATTTTGCTATAAAAAATTATATTGTAAAGAAGAGCAAGTAGTCGCCGATCTCAATCAATACCTACTTTCTCGAATAAAGCTTATAGATATTTATTAATTTCATCGTTCATAAAAAAAATCAAAATTGTTTAAAATCAATTGATATATTTAATGATCATTTTCTAATTCAGTTTGAAATGGAAGGGACCATCTAAACGTTCGTAATAATCATGTGAATTAATCGACTTTGTTTTGGATCTTTCATCATCGACAATTAATTACTGACTCTTGTATTGTAGTTTATAGTCGCAATTCATTAAATTTTAATGGTAAGTGCGATAGCACATTTTGATACGATGAGGGAGTAAGCGAAACGATTAAAAATAAAAAGAACGTGCGGTGATGGAATATGGCCTTATTCAGCAATAGAAACTTAAATTGTAATTAAGGGCGCAGAATTTGTTTTTTCCCCAATTACTCACGTTTATACTTTAGGATAATTTTAAAGAATGTTTCTATTTTCAGCGCTTAGCTTTTTTAAATGTATGAATGTCAAAAAACTGCTAAATTTTCGTAGTCAAATTTAGGATAATTACAATAATCTTCAAGCACTTGGGCACATTAGTAAGTTTTCTTACGAAATACAACAAAAAAAACAACGTATTAAATTTCATTTGCCCACATTGTCCTAAAATGAGCCATAAATTGGAAGGACAAAAATCTATTGTAATACACAAACAGATTTTGATCACTTCTCGTAATAAATATATCTTTTATATATACATACATATATTGTAGCTTTTTTTCTATTTCATTAATTTTTTTCGATTCAGCAGGATGCATTTTAGTTTGTCTCTGTCAATTAATAAAAAAATTATTTTTTTAAGATAAATACACTATCTTATATTGCATTAAAAATTTTGCAATAATGTGACTCTCTATATCTAAGTGTACAAGAGCAGTAGTAAAGTAATTTTCAGTTGGATCACTAGAATTGACTGTAGTTTATTAACGTCTGTTCCATTTCTACTGATCTATATTAACGAATTATGTTTGCACTATTGAATTTTGTACATAAACAATAAAAACACATTTATTAAAAAATATTAACGAAAATAAAAAAATTTATTACTAATTTTCGGTTTATAAAAAATAAATGCAGTAATAATTGCATTTGAAATTAGTACTTTTTATTAATCCTTTTCCTAATTTAATGCCTACATATTGGATTGCGCTATTACACAACGAAAGTAATGAAAATTTAACGATACAAATACTTTTTATTCATATTTTAACATTTACATGTAATACATTAAGATACAAAAATATTACAAAATTGAACTATTGACTGAAAATGTATGTAACTATATACATCATTTCTGTTTTACTTCTCCAACTTTAGAAGTTCAAAATTAGATTCAATAAATTAACTATCAAATATATCAAATTGCAGTCTTTTAGCTAAAGAAGCGCCATCAGTTGCTTCCAATAATTTACGTTTTAAACTGGGTCTTTCCTCAGGCTGTCTTTTTATGGAGGATGGTAATGGTAACTTTGATTTTTTGGTTGGTGGTGGATTATTAGTAAAGTAAGGCATCTGCAATGCTTGATCACATGTACATCTATCTAAAGGATTTATATTTAATAAGCTTGCAAGAAGATCAAGCAGATCATCTCCAGCAGCTGTAAATATATCTCTTAGTGGTACAGCAGGAAAAGGCTTGAATTGAATAAAATCTGGTAACTGTTTGACTCCTGGCCATGTTTCATCAGTTGGTGTTCCCAAAGCCTTAAAAATAATAAATTAGTTAATAATTTTAATTACAAGATAAAATTCTCTTTGCCAGCTAAATTTCAAATTAAATGTTATTACTTGAAAAATTCTTGTCAATTGATCCAAGTCAGATTCTCCAGGAAAGAATGGTGTACGCAATAAAAGTTCAGCAAGAATACAGCCTACTGCCCACATATCAATTCCTCTTCCATAAAGCCTTGCTCCGTACAACAATTCTGGAGCTCTGTACCATCTTGTTACTACCTGGTGAGTATTAATCCTATTGGGAGAACCAAAGAATTTAGCCAAACCAAAATCACCAATTTTAAGTACACCTTCACTACTGATGAGCAAATTATTTGGTTTTAAGTCTCTATGGAGAATCCAGTTGAAATGCAAATAATCAAGGCCTTGCAAAGTTTGTATCATATATGACTTTATATTTGCAGGTGATAATACTATGCTGTTGTCTTTTATAATAACTTCTAAATCAGTATCCATAAAATCAAAAACTAAGGAAACATTTGACTTGTAGCCAAAAACATCTGTAAAACATAATAATCAATCAGACATCTTTTTAATGCAATAAAAATGTATATAAATTTAAACAAAACTTTACCTAACAAACCAATAACATTTTCATGTTTCAATTCTTGCAATAATTTAATTTCTCTTAAAGCAGTTCTGTTTATACCATCCCGGGCTTCTGCCCTACTGCCTACCTTAATCTACATTTTTCACATAACAAAAATTTGTTTGTAAATTAATTTTATAATAAATATCTTAAAAAAAAAAGAAACTAATGTAACAAACCTTTTTAACAGCTACAATTCTATCAGACACAGAGTCTTTAGCTTTGTACACAGTAGCAAACTGTAAGTTTCAAATGTTAATAGAATAAAAATATACAATTGTTTACTTTTTCTTCTTAATAAATGTTATCTAACCTGTCCTTCGCCGAGAAAATCAATTTTTTCATATCTTCTTAATTTATCAACCATTTTATAGAAATAATTTTATCTATTTACGCTTTTTATATGATTGTTTAAGTAGCTAATAAACTTAAAATTATAGAGATTCCATTAAATACTTTTCGCGCGCATCATAATTAACCGAAAACTTCAACCAATTCGTTGAAAAACTGATATGTAAACACACGACTGTGTGCCAGGTTTGAACTAACCAAACTTTTCACGTGCACTTTACTGTGCCGCCTGTACTCACTGTACCGGCCTATCATCTGTAGAGTGTATATATGCGATACAAATATAGATATACATGTAGAAGTACTCTCTCATAAGCTTATCTACGTCGATAAAAGATTATGTTGGTGAGTATGTAAACATAAATTAGCATAATTTTATGTTTCTTTTTGTTAAAACATATTGAGGAGTGGTAAACAAATATATTTAAAATAAACCAGAGCTAATTGTAAAATTTTCAAAAATATATTTATAATTATTTACAGCATAATTTATATTTACAAGTATAAATTTATATAACAAATTTTCAGTATAAAATTATTTATGTTCAATGCTTTTTATATACAATTAAAATTTTTTAAAAAATCTCTGCAATGATGTAACAATTATTTACATGTCTATGTATAAAATTTTCTTCTTCAAATATGACGTACATGAAAACTAACTATGTATTCAGCATTTGTTCGCTGAACTGATATTGCAAAAGGATCAGTAGGATGAAATGTAAAGGCCACCAATCTTCTTGTCATCACAGGCGTTGATTTAACTGAAATTCCCGCATGCATCCGAAATTTTAAAAGTCCTGAATCTCGTGCATAAAATCTGTAAATAATTTCAAATGTACTTGTGTTTTAAATACTGTTACTTTATTTATTTATTTATTTTTTTTTAATTACCTAATTGGATGTTCTCCACACGCTTTTGGTCTTTCCATCATTGAAACCCATTTATCATCGTAACAAAATAGTGCAAGGTCTAAGTAAGGAGAGCTTGAATAAGATTGAGCACAAATTGGTAATTGAGCTAATAATCTTTTAGTTGCTTCAGTAACGCCGCCGTATCGAGCACTTATTATAGTCTGTTTAAACCTTTGTTGCATTAATCTAAAAAAGTAAAATTTTTTGTTTTAATGCTCAAAAACGCGTTAAGACTTCTAATGGACATTTTTAATACACACCTAGCATAAATATTATTTGAAGGAGAACACATATATTGACAATCAGTACTTAGTCTAGCATTTCTAAAAAAGTCAGTGAAATTTTCAAATTGAGTCAATAATTCTGTAGATGCATTATCATAAACGGCTAAAATCTTTGCAGAAACCATGTCATAAAAAACTAATAAAGCAGGGTGAGCATTTGGCTCATGTACAAGGAGTGTGGCAACTTCTTCACTTGTATATCTAACTAAAATATGATTTGTGTCTAGCAATTGCATTTTCCACATTCTCAAAGAATTCAACTGTAAATTACAATAATGTATTTAATCAAAATACTCTTCAATATTTTGGAAAAATGAAATAAAATTATTTTACCTGATCAAAATATTGAAAAAATCGTCTTAATTCGTATGGATTTTTTGTTATGTGAGTACTTATATAAGCTGCTCTTTTGTACAAAAACACAAGAAGTTTATGTTTTAAACTATTAATGGTAGCATCTCTGAAAGGTCGAACATTAATACCAGACCAGGCAGTTGAAACTAAATAAGCTTCATCTTCCAGACAAAACCTGAAAAGAATAATTGCATATAACAACAAATATTTTCAATATTAATAAATCAAAATTTATGTTTATTACCTTCCAATAGTTCTAACATTTATAAACATTCCATCTAAAAGTTGGAAAATGTGAATAGTTTGATGTTGCACAGATAAAACAGCAAGAATATCTTTATACAGGTACAATCCTATAAAAAATAAAACAGGTAAATAAATTTTTTTTCATAAATTACTTGTATATGATAAACTTACCTTGATTTTGTGATAAAAAAATTTTATCTACTTTAAACTGTCTTGTATCACAGAGTCTACCACTATGAATATCAACTAAATGTATACTATAATCTTCAAGAGGACATCTAGGGTTTGGAGTTAAGGCTTCATTGTTAGAGTATATCTAAAAAGGAGTATTTAAATAATTATTGGTGGTTCAAAAGTTGTTATAATTCAAAACTTTTAATTCAAAAACCTGATAAAAATGAGGTCGGAGTTCCTCAGGAATTGGAGCAGCTGATCCAACAATCACATATCTTCCATCATCAGTAAATAAACTGCATTCTCTATTCAACTGTTCATTACTCTGCACTACATTTATGGTCCATTTTAACTAAGAAATATACATTTAATTAAATATTTAAGCATGGAAAGGTTATGTATTTTACAAACTAAATAAGATTTACCTTAAAAAGTCTTTTAAAAATATGATTTCTTATAACAAACGATTTCTCATCATTTTTATGTCCAATGTATTCTCCTTTACAGCCTACTAATAAGTCTGCAGCTGCAGCAGCTCCTTGGTAATCATAAACTTCTATAGAAGTTTGATCTGCGCTAAAAGCAATCAAATACTTTCCATCCGGACTGAATTTTCTGAGAAAGCAGGGTGGCTTTTCAACATTAAAGATTGTATAATTTGGAAAAATATTCTGATAAAGTTGTCTGGCTACTAGAACGTGAGTTCCAGGATATGGACAGCCTTTGATTTCTCTTTGACGCAATCTTATAACTATATTTTGAGGGCCAATTTTTCTCGGTTTAATAGGACATAGTTCCGTCACGGTTTCTAGTTTAGGTTCCTCTTCAGTCATTATTTTTCGTTAAAAAATCAAATTGACCATTTAAATTTTTGCGTTTGGTCACTTTGTTGTCATAGTCCAGTATAACCTCAACATCTCATAGAAGTTATTTTCCGATTTCTTCTTAACTTAAAAACAACTTGTACACGTGCCAATAAAATTTAGAAAAATAGATAATTATTTCGTCTTATAACGCGTTGCTTATTAAAATTCTTCTTATGTAATCCATAGTTATTTACTTATAGACTAAATTTATTAACGTCCGCGGCTACAAGTGTATACAAACTGCCGCCTGTACGGATCGAGGCATCATCTACTGCTGATCCATGCTCATATATTCTTTATCTCTTTCTCACTTGGGCTTTTTCGTGCTTGCGTCAAATCGAGCATGCAAGCACAATAAAAATGAAAAATTGCATCATTTTCCTATTTTAGAAGACTTTATTGAAAATAAACATGTTTCAAGTTATAAGAGTATTTCAATAAAATAATAACACATTTCCGAATAAATATACGATTTATTTAATGTACTAATTTACACATTTATGGACTATAAAGCTGGTGTAGCGTTATTTTATAACAATTAATCGGCTGACGGCAAAAAATCGAGTTTTGACAAAAAAATCAAAAAATAAGTATGGAAAAATGCTGATAATCGCATAACACATCAGCCTTGCGAAAAATATTTTGTGCAGGATACCAATCATTCTCAACGTTTTTATTTTCATACAAAAGCTCATACAAATACCAAAAAAAAGGATCAATCTTGCAAATTTCAAGTTTTAAGGTATATTAAATATTCCACCCTTGGTATTTAGCAACTGACTTTCTTATATTTATGTATTATAATTATTTATTGTATCCATGAAAATTTTATTTTACGTATTTCTGTATTTATATTTGAAAAGTAATGCATTTTTGTAAGATGAAATACATTTTACAATCTCACGTATAATATTGATGATAGCATCGTCATTTTACTTTGTACAATGCAACATCTTCCTTCTATATTAGACTTGTTTACATTTTACTTTGTTTAGACAACATTAAACCGAAGCCATTGTAGTACGTCACTTCGCCGATCGCTCTGGTTTTCAATTAACAATGGTTTTTCTTTCTTTAACTTTACATTCTATACAAACAAGCATCGAGATACGTAAAAGCACTCGAACTGTAACTCTTACAGAAAAGTTCACTAGCAAATCTATTCTGCTTTGCCATCAGTAAACTCAAATTTCTGTAATTAGGTTTTAAACTCTCAATTAAATTGCAAATTAATATAGAATAAAAATATGTACAGGTATTTTTACGCTACCGTAAAAATTATTAACATTAGTTCATAGTTTGTAGAATATACACAAATCACACTGCTTTCCGCACTTTGCGATGTTTACCTAATTATTTCATTAATGTCCTTGATAAAAATTAGTTTAGCCAAGCAATTTCTGCTTTTATATTACTCGAAGTATTTTTTCAACGTTACTGCTGTACTTTTTAAGAGAACTTTGTAGAACAATCTGTTGGCAAAGGAATCGAATTAACAAAAAAGTTTTAGAGTCAATAGGATTTTTTTTTATTTTTTAATTATTTTTTTTTTTTATGTATAAAAATCACATGTGACAGGCTATTAATTTTAAATGATTAAATCAAAAACATTAGCAATCAACAACTCAACATAAATTATAATTGCATAAGAATGCACAATAAATACATAAATTGCCTTCAACAGTTATTGAGCATTTGCTGATTAAATAAAATGTGAAAAACAATAACCATGTCAATTTTTTTTTCTGGAAGTTGTTAATTAATTATGAAAGTTTGGATAATCTTATTTTTAAGTATGATTTAATAAATTAGTAACTATAACTTGAGAGTTTGTGAAGAATGGTTCTAGAGGTAACATTAAAATGTAAAAGATATTATATCATACTACTAATAGTTTGGTAATCTGTTATCTGTAAATCTTGCTTCAAAATTCAATTAGCTTTTTTTAAAGTTGAATTTTTAAATTAGTTGATAATTAATATTTTAATTAAATGCAGGATATTGTAGTAACTAAAATATTTAAATAGACAGAACAAACTATAAGTAGTTGATATGGTTACCTACCCTTCACATATTTTATGACTTAATTTGTTCTCAAGAAAGTATTTGTTCTGAGTGCAGCAAATTTATGAAATTTGAAAGCACATTTATCAAAAATATAGTAAAAATAATTTCGTAAAAGTGTATCTATTGCACACGTGGCAAAAAAAGTGTATGTGTAATTTTAAAGCGAGATTCCAAGATGGTTAAACACAATTCAAAAACATAGTTATTAAATTGTAGAAGGTATGGCCTAAATCAATTCAAAGTCAATGACAAAGAAAAACCTTTGGGGACCATGGAAACGATAGCGGTAAAATCGTTATTGACGAAAACTAAGGAACCAAGAAGTCAAAAAGTCACGAAATATTAACTGTGAAAGATATCCGTAGTAATTCTCACAATCCGTGTTTAGGGATAGTAAAACAATTTCAGCTGATCTAAAAGCATGAAGAAGTTTTACAGCCTATCTATAGTAATATTAAATTGATACAACGTGAAAAGAAAACAGTAAAAACGTTACTTCAACTGTTTTTCTACCCATATTAGAAGCATGGATTATTATAGAAAGATCTTAATAAACTCCGTCAATTCATTGAAACGCGTTTATCATCTCTGGAGTTTTGGATGAACAAGACACTTCTCATTATAAGGCTTTTTTTGACTCTCTAGTCACGAACATGTGGTGGGCTGAAATCAGTCAGATTGGACTTACTTACTGACAAATATTAAATAAACTATTAAAGATATTTCGATTGTCCTTTGCCAAGAATCGAATTTCAATACAAAAGTTCTCGTGCAGAATGAAAATTTACAACTAGAAACGGATCTTCCCAAAAAAGAAAGTTATTTGAGAATGCTTGTGAACCAGTGAATAATTCAGTTAGCATTACTACAGTAAAGGTAGCCGATCAGTAGGAAAATTGCAAATTAATTTCAAGAGTCATTTGGTGAATCATTTCTTGAGTCATTTCCTTGCGATGTTGACGATGTTCTACTACTACTGGATTCATTAGCAGCTCTAAAAAATAGTCAAATAAGCTTTCTTTAATACATGTACTTTATTATTGATTTTGTTCATTGAATGATTGTTTACCTGAACAGCGCAGCTAAACTTGGTCCAACTGTATCTTGGTTAACGTCTTGTGATGTTTGATCGCCTAAATTTTGTCGACATATGGGACAAGTGGCATGCTAGAAATTGAATAAAATTTTTATGATTATAGCAGCACACATAAATTATAATTTTTAATGAACTTAAAAATTTACCAATTCCAGCCAATTTACAATACATGCTTCATGGTAACAATGTTGACAAGAAAGTTGTCTTACTGGTTCTTCAAGAACAAAGTCGTCCCAACATACTGAACATTGCAATTTACTGTCTGTAATATTAAAATTAATTCTGTTAGTAAAAATAGAAAGAATCAATATCTTGATTAGCTGCATTACTTACCAACTTGTGATTGTGTTATTAAAACTACAGGAATTTCATCAATTTGTTTTTTGGGCAATGGTGGAGGCCCAGTTCCATCCATTTGGTTTAATAATTGTGTGACTATAGTATCCAGTCCATGTTGACCCCAAACATAATCTCCAGGATTACCCAAGAACAGTCTAAGATCGAATCTATATTAATTAATTAGAGCAACTTAGTATTACCTAACAGTTATTGTTAGAACTGATATTTTTTTTGTTTTTATAATTAAAAGTAAAAATATAGATATACTGATTAATGTAAGACTGAAAATTATTTGATACTTACACAGGTTGACCAGCTTGTCCTTGTGGAATCCCAAATCCAATACCCGAAAGATTAAAAAATAGCTCTTGTATAAAACTGTCTATTTGATTAGGTATTTCTGCTTGTGATGGTTGCTGACTTCTATATTGAGTGCATTATTAAACAAATTAAGATATGGTACACATTTTTATTAAAAAAAATAAAAGAATAGTAATTAAACTTCTTACCTAGAGTTTTGGGATGATGATGAATAATCACGATCATTTGGCCTTCTTCTAAAACTATTATTCCTATGACTTGCATGTCTCGAAGCAGCTGTCATAGCTGTTATCAAAGTCATTGGTATATCGTAAGGATCGCCAAACTATTGATAACAATAAAAATTAAAAAAAGAAAGTTTTATTATTGTATTAATCTCTAAGATAAGGAGTTGTATTTTTTTCAATTATGATTTTAAAAATTCATTAGTTATAGAACCAAAATAAAAATAAATAAGATTATCAAATATGATGTAATACAAACAATACATAAAAGTATATGTACTTCTTTACTTTTACCAAACATTTACTATTTTCATATCAATGATATCAGTTATTTTAAAATAATTCTGATGTAACATATTGAATAACTCTAATACCTTCAATATTTGTAAACAAAGCTGTATTGATTTGAAAAATTGTGCAACAAATAAGGGACAAATAATAGGAGTAAAAACATACATCATCAAAGTTAGCTTCTATTTCACTGAGGTCTTCCATGTCCATATCAGCAGAGGATCTGCTATCTGTATTTCCCCTTTCGAGCTCCTCGATGAATCCAGTTGAACATCTTGGGCAGGTATAATCCTATCATTAAATAACAATGTATTAGTCGTTTTGTTGACCGCCGGGCTTTAGCAACAACAAACGCGAGGCCCAGTAATGCATGTCCGTGTGTACATAAATAGAATTGTCTGGAAGGGGAAGGAGAGAGAGCGAAGAGAAACATTTTTTCGCGAAAGGAAAGAGCGAGGTGAGCAGCGGAAGGACGATCCGAGTGTGTCATCTCGTGCCATGTGGTTTTAAAGCTTCTGGACAAACTTTTCTCCCTGAAACCCAAACATCCGCGAAAGACGTCCAGGAGTCTTAAAACGCTCCGGATATCCGAATCATACGACTCGCGATGATATCATTATCATCATCATCATACACGCTTGCCTCTGCTTCCGTGTATTAGTTGCTCTTTCTCGCTCTCTTTCTCTCAGGCAGCAGCAGGCGTACACGCGCCGCAGGCAGACAGAGCAAGAGAGAGAGAGAGTGAGAGAGAGAACGTAGTCGGCAGGCCAAAATTGGTCTCGCAGCTTGGGGTAGGGGGGGAGCGACCTGGGGTGGCGACGGGGTGCTGGGCACCGGGGCTGGACTTACCGGCAGCAAGTGTTCGATCTCGACGCTGCATCGATGGCAAAAAAATCGGGTCATCGGCGAAGTGCCGTCTACGATGGCTTCGGCCATGTTTCCTCTCTCCTACGTCTTCTCCTCGCTCACAGCCACGGCTCCTCTCTCACGCGCGCACCCACCCGCCGCGCTACACCGCGGCTTACAGCGTACTAGGTATAATACAGCGGCGCCGCCGTCGTCGTCGCGCGCTCTCCTCCTCCTCTCCTCCTCGTCGTCGAGAGCGAGAGCAGCTCACACGCAAACACACGTATACAAGCGCACACTTACGATCGACGTCCCGCAACTTCGAACTAAAACGCGTTCTTTCTCTCTCTCTCTCTTGCTCTTGCGTATGTTATGTGTAGTTGTTATTGCGCGCTTGCGCATCCACTTCGCGACTACGCTTCCTCGTAGGCCTCGGCTTCAAGGGTTGCACTTCGTGGAATCGACTACTCGGTAAATACCGCTCGATGCGTCCTCCTTCTCCTGCAGCTTATCCGCATTATATCGTCGCAGCAAGCCAGACGACCCAACTCCTTTTCGCCTTTCCTTGAATATTTAACTCTTGAAGCTTTGCCGTTTCTTTCTTTTTTTTTTACAGCTGCCGGCGCACTTTGGCGACTCTCCCGCGCGCTGATCCTGAAGTTTCTGCGCGTAAACAAGCGTCGCTGACGAGGTGGGCTTTTAAAAAAAAAACCAGAGAGTTAGCCACGGACACTTCCCTCGCGGTGAACCGAGAGTGCCGCCGATAAGAGCTCGACGAGAGATAACAACAAATTGGAGTAGATCGGAGAAACCAAGTCGTCGGTGTGTATATGCACGTTACGTCGTAGCTGTGCGCCAAAGCGGATAAGCCGGGACGTCTATTATTTGCGGCGAAACGTCGATTGCGGTTTAATAATAGATAAACACAAACTCGCTCGAACTGATTGCGTAAAGGAAAGGAGACGTGTCCAACTAACTCACTTTTAACGCGGCGGGCCGTTTCTTTTCTTTTCTTTTCTTTTTTGCACTTATTTGAAGAAAAAACGTATTCGCGAGAAAGCAAAACAATGTGCTTTTATACGTATGCCGGGGTGAGGGGCGTGCTCGCGTATATCGCGATTAATTGCATTGGATAACCTGAAAATTTAGAAATTCAAATTTAAAGAAAAAGCTCCAAATGAAAACAATGCTTGGGTGTTTTGGAGATACGTTCGCTTGCGTTGCATTTCACATGGAACCGGGGGAGGGGCCGGAGGGGGGACGGCTCGCCGAACGGGAGCGACGAAGACGGCCAGAGTCCAGCTGATGTCTCTCTCCCTCTTGAATGCGCGCGCAAGCTTTTAGGCTAGGCTCGCAACGCTCGGCCAATAGCCAGCCGAGACTGGAGCCTCGTGATTGGTGGAGATCGAGCGACGCGCATTAGCGTGGGCGAAGCTTGCGCGTCAGCCCTGAGGTCAGTCTTTTCGGAGCTACGGCCGAGCCTTTTACGCAATAAGTTCGAGCCCCAGCAGCTCGGCGAAGAGGCTCTCTCGAGGAAGTCGTTGCAACTGGGAAGCGGAAAGGAACGAGGTAGACATGCTGCGTATCGTTGCGAGTAAGGCCTGCGCGGGTCTGCGCCAGGTGACCATCAGGCAGCCGATGCTCGCCGCTGCCGCCCAGCAGACCCGGGCCTCCCACGGCTCGACCGAGACCGACGAGGAGTTCGACGAGAGGTACGAGAAGTTCTTCAACCGGCCCGACATCGACCACTGGGAGATCCGCAAGGCCATGAACGATTTAGCTGGTGAGTTGTCGCGATTGCTTTATTTACCCGTAATGCGGATTGCCGGAGTCGACGATCGCACTTTCAGCGGCACGTTCGTCTGCTCCGGACTTCTGCTCCGCTTCGGAAAGTGGCCGTGTTTTTGTTGGTTATATTTTCCTGGAAATGAGAGAAACGTCCTCGGAGTTGACCTTTTATTATAGTTTCTTTGAGATTACTTGGCTCATTTCAAGATTTTCGACTCTATTATCGTACATTGCCGTTTGTTGATTTCAAAGATTTTGGAGTTATCTGTTTGACGCGTGTTTTATGTAATTTTAAAATGGCGTATTACGATATAAACATACATATACTCGCGGTGACGTTCATTGTCAATGTTTGTTTTCATTTTTCTTAATGAGAATTTCAAGTATTAAGTTGCCAATAGGATGTAATCAAAAGAAAATTTGTAAACTTTTGTGTAAAATCTCAAGGTTGCTTGAAATAAATATTGATTACTTAATTTTAGGTATGGATCTTGTTCCCGAACCAAAGATTATCTGTGCTGCACTTAGAGCATGTAGAAGACTGAATGACTACGCTCTTACCACCAGATTTCTGGAAACCATCAAGGACAAGTGCGGAAGTGATGTTGATAAAATTTACCCATACATCTTGCAAGAAATCAGACCAACTTTGGATGAACTAGGTATTAGCACACCAGAAGAACTTGGCTATGATAAGCCTGAATTATGGTTGGAACAACCAGAAAATATTCATTAAACGAAGAAAAGGTCAGTTTCTGTAATTAGCTTAAAACAAAATCCATAAGAAACATGCCTTTTACCAAATTTAGATGAAAAATTATTATATCTGGAAATGTACATTGTTCACTTCTGTTACTATCTAATAATTGAATAAAAAAATTAATTTAATTAAATTTCCTTGTCTTATTTCAATCAAATTACTAACCAAGGTAGAAAATAGAATAAAGACAAATTTAATCTATGTACTATATTTTAATTTTTTTAAGTAAGTCCCCTTCATTATTTTTGTTAAGAACATGAATGGAACAAACTTCAATTTCTTACATCAAAAATAACCAAAGCTTAAAGGCGACACATAGACGACATATTTACAAATTACATTACATAGTACACAATAATAAAGTAATGTATACATCTTTAGCGCGATTTTGGACATACAAATTCAACTATAAATGTTTCATTTACAGTAAATGACAACCAACCAAGCAATCATTCAAATTTAAATCGTGTTAAAACTTGACTAAATTTTGTTCTAATATTTATTAATTTATATTTTATAATTTAAGTACTTTTTATTTTTTGGTTGAAAAAAAGACTATACCAATTACACTTTTAATAAATCCTAATTTTTTTCAATTTATTATAAATAGTTCAAATCACTCATTTGTATTTGGAAAAGTATAAATACATAAAACAATTGAATAAAATAAATACCATTAATTGCACAAACCTCATTGCCAAGTAAGATTAAAATTGTCCAAAAAAATTATCTAGCATTATTAAATTGAAAAGTAATTGAACTTACAGTATATTAACATTATAGAAACACTAATTGGATAATTGAACACATACATGGCCAAATCACTAATATAAATTGTAATGCAGCTTATTTTTGAATAGAAAATAAATAAAATTTATCTTGAGGATTTCAGACCTTTCAGATTACTATTCGCGCTAAGTAGATGTGCATTGGAATTTTGAATGACATAAATTTCAAATTCTTAACTTCTATTTGTACCTTCCAGAAAAATTTAAAAATTTTTCTCCATATGTTATATGATTTGTAAGTTTGTTAGTATGTTCATATTCTATTAACTACTATGAACAAGTCAATTTAATAAATCAATTTCTTAGTAAAGTCAAGATATTTATATGTAGTACAAGAATTTGAATTTTACATTTTTCCATAATCTATATAATCTATTATATTTGTTTTGTGGAAGAATTTTTTTTAAACTTTCTTGCATTACTTACTACATTTTTAGAATAAAATAATTCAAAATGTAGTATAAATTATATTGGACCAATCTTAATTCTGCTTCATTTCTCTGTTTATAGTCAAACCTACTGTTAAAGTACTAATATAGATTTGAATTTCAGAGAAAGAAGTAGAGCTTACTGAGTTATAAAAATCAGATCTATCTACTTTCTAGTTATTTGACTAGATAATCTTACATTACTCAAATCACGAATTATATAAATATTACCAACAATTATTGGTATATTCACTGGGAGTTTAAGAAACAAAATAATCCTTTTTAAAAACTGATCAGTCAGTATAGCTATTAAATTCATTATCGCGATTACAATGCAAGAAATATTTGCATATATAATATTTACAGTAATTAACATATCTTTGGAAAGTGCAAGTTTCAAATCATTCTACTTACGCATACATGGCTCCATGCACATTTTACATCATTGTGAATTAATTAAAAAAATTTTTTCCGATAAAAGTTAGCAATCAGAATGGTATTAAAATTTCGAAACATATAACACATTATGGAATTAATTACTTGAATTTATAAATTTGCATTTTCTTTTTCACGAGTCCTAATCAAAAGCCCAATAATGTGTTAAATTCAAAGGATAACTACAATATTTTCAGAATCTGAAAAATCAGACGTGAAAATGTAAGAGCTTTTGAAATTCTCAAGAAACGCACAATCTTTGAAAGATTACAATGTATAGTCGGTAAAAAATGACTGATATAGATAGATAACCGCAGATTTCATTCAACTTCAACATTTTTCCTTAATGCCTAGATGCACCGCAAATAACAGTAGTTATGGAATGAACGAGCGCTAACCGAGTCCTCTTTCGCGCACTAATCCAACACACACGATTATCGAGTTCGTCGTGCACATGATACATAATAAAACGTTGAGAAAAAGTTGAAGAGTAAGGGTCTCGTAAAGGTGAGATATCCTTTACTCAGAATTGGATTCAGCGGTCGCCTGTTGCTGCTGCGACTGAGCTGGCTGGCTATCCTCGTCCTTCACGACCTCGGCTTGCATAGCCTTGGTGAGGACGTTCGCGTCCTTGAGCGATATGACTTGAAGCACTTGCTGCTCGCCAGCGGCGTTGATCATAGTCATGGTCGGGTGGCCTTGGATTGTGACCGCCTCGATGCTGGTCTCGCCGTTACCCGGCTCGACCTTAGGCACCTGGACCATTGGAGTCATCACCTGCATCGTGCCGTCGCTCTGGATGTTTGCGACCATCGTCTGGTACATGCTTGCGGGCACGGGCACGGTTATCACGCCGGACACCGACACCGGGTAGCCTGCAACATGCCAAATCGACGGTCCTCCTCTATCTCTGCGACTCGTTGGCCTTTTTTGGCCACTTTCAACGCAGCATTGCTCGTTTTTTCATATGTACACCGTACTGCGTTTTCGTAGCGGACAAGGCAGTTCTACGCCAAGGCAGGCTTACAGCACATGAATGAGGCCTAAATGAGACTTGCACTAAGAACTAAATCCCTGGTGAGAATACATTGGTCCAAGAGATCTTGATGATGACGCACATTTTTCAACAATAATTATATTTAAATACATGATTGTAACAGTTATAAATTTTACAATTTTTTAGAAAATTCCGTTATAGTAAATAAGTGTCAAATGTATTAGTGCAACTTTAAATATTTAAATTTGAAAGTACTAAAATTAATATTTAAATAATAGTAAGGATTGCTGTAAAGATTGGAGTTTTAAATTAGAACTGTATATTGTGCTCATAGGTTCTACACAATAATAATTACTTCTGATACTCTTTGCGCAAATAATTGTCACCAGGGTAGTGATACGGAGACTAATCTTACAAATTCAAGGTAGCAACTGATTTTGAAATCAACAATATAGTTTAAAATGTACTTTAAAGATATTTAAAGTAAAAATTAAATTTAAAAAGTTGTCACATGCAATACTTAGCTATTTATATTAACACTAGAAGCTCACATTCAAGATATTCGCTAGTATAATTTATCAAATACTACAAAAAGTAAATAAATTATAACATTACAGGGGTGCTTTTGAGCAAAATTTACAATTTTACTCATTTTAAAGGTGACTAGGTAATTTTAATTTTCAGTTTTACGAAACAAAAAAAAACATAATTTTGTCTTGCACATCTTATTAAAAAAAAGCGTAGCACACATACAAAGAAAATAATTTTAATGTCAATAACTTTATTACAAAGTTTGACAAATCCTTAAATTACTGGATAGTTAAAGAAGAAACGCGATAATAAAGTACAAACAAAAAATTACTATTTACAAAGGATTTATTTTATTGTGCTCAAATAAAACTAAATGATAATGTGGTAATAAATCATGAAACAAAGAAATGCTTTTGTTTCTAATATTGTTTCGTATTCGCAATCTTCTTTTGGATCTCCTTCTTTATGTTTTAAGAATCCATGATTTAGATAATATTTCTCATTTAAGACTGCGATTGCATTTTCAACAAAATAAACTCACACACATATCAATTGATCAACCGGATCATTATTTGTACTATATGCACTTTCATTTACACAATGTAAACATTGGTTACAATGCAGTATCACTAACTAGGTAGTATGTACATACATATACACATAAATAAATGCTTGTCTTAGCAGTGAAAATTTTTGACATTTATAAACAAAAACATTTATTTAATTATAAGTTTTTGAGTGTTATCATATAACTTTGCGTTATTGACTTTGCATGGATTCTTAAATTTTGAATAAAAACCGAAAATGATACCTTTTTTTACTGCTTCGAAGATCAAAATTTTTTTCTGCTTAACTATTTTCATTATATACACATAGCAAATAAAAAATTGATATAATTAAAACTGCACATAGCAGAATAAAAATTATAAAACAACAAGTGGATTTTGTTACTTCGAAACAAGTAACGCATTCAACATGCAAAATAAACAAGTGTCCACAGAATCTAAGATAAGCGCATTTCACTGCTCGAGTAGTTCTTGACCAGCGACGGCGCAGAGCCTATAGAATACAGTTTTACCATGTCCATCTTCGCCAGTAAGAATGATCTGACCATCTTGTCCTAAAGTAGCTTCGGTAACGTTATTTAAATCCACCGCAACGCTGGCTCCGTCTGTACTGCTTACTTCAGCAAGGGTTTGTATTTCGCCCTGACTTGTGTGGATCTGAAGTTTTAAAATTAATAATATTGAGTACTTGCTGTTCAGGCATGTAATGTAAACTTTATGAACGAAAATAATTTCAACATGTTTTTAAAGTAAATTGAAGTTTACTCAATAAGTAGATTCCACTTACAGTAGCTACTCCCTGTACTTGAGCTGTAGTACCATCTGGTAACGTTATGATTGGATTACCAGGATCTACATGAACTAATGCAACGGATCCATCTGGATTCGTTATTGTCTGCAACACAGGATACTGCGATATCTAAATAAAAAAAAATTGTTATTAATAAGTAGTCAAGATGATGTCTATAAAAATATAGATTTGAAACTTGTTAACGATTAAATGCATAATAAAAAAATAGCATGAACAATGACAAGTACAAATTAAAAATATAATAAAACTCAAGTAAGGGAAACAAACATCGCAGGTATCTGAAAAATGTCATGACAAAATAAAAATAATTCAAAACAATATTTAAGGCAATAAAGTTACGCAAACAAAAATATCTTGTAAAAAAAAATAAATAAAAGAAAAGATTGATAATTTGATGTAGCTGCTAAAATGATTCTGATGAATAAACATGGTCAAGTCGAGCAATATCTGCAAAAAGTAGAGAAAACGACGAGTACACATTGAAATGCAAAGAAAAAAGTATACATAATCCGCAAATTTTGTTGAAAAATTCGTCAGATTTGCATGTATAAATATATCAAGAAATATATCAAAAGAGCAGCGGCACAACGATATTTTTGTCGGTCGACTTGCCCATGCGGCTCTGTCAGCTCCGTCCACTGACACCTGGGTGGCAGTGGCAAGAGCGGTAGGTGACGCGGCGACGACATGCGTCGGCGATGAGTTTCCCTTAGATGAGCCAGTGCTGCTGATGCGAACGACCCCCACCGTCTGTTGGGACTGGCTGCCCTGACTGGGCGACTGTTGGGACTGTTGGGACTGGACCGACAACGGGTTCTGCATCAGTATGTTGGACTTGTCGTCCTCCTCGCTGAACGCCGGCAGCAGATCCTCCCGTCCGTGGAACTTGTAGCAATTGATGACGATCTGCCGCAGGGCGTGCGTCCACGAGATCTGCTTAATTTTAAAGGTGTAGCAGAAGGTGATTAGTTAGCATCGTCGTCTCAACAATGAAGGTAAGGAGGGCGAAAGGGCAGAGAGCAGGAGTAGGGAGATAAACAGCTATAATTGACAAACAGGCAGACAAGCAGCAGGCATTAGAGTACGTCTCGGGTGGCTACCGTACCTTTTGCTTCTCATCCTCGGATCTGGCATCCATACGCACGTTGGCCCAGGGCAGTTCCTTGGGCCACCAAGGAGGCCTCGTACTCTCGCGGCCCCAGCCTGGCTTGCCACGGCCGGTCGAGTACTTGAGCATTAAAGGTATGAATGCTCGGAGCTGGGCCTGTGTCATCTTCTCCACGGGCGTAGGGATGCCGTCGATTATGAGAGGCGGCAGCTCGTAGAGCGACGGGTCGTCCTGGGGCGGCGGTGGCGCCTGCTGCGCCAGTGCGTTCTCCAGCTCCTCCATTATCGCGGACTTGAGGTTCTTCACGACGTCCTCGAGGGGCTTGGCGCCGAACACCTTGTAGCTGCTGTTCGGCTTGCCCGGCGTCGCCACCAGTACGACCGCCTGCTGGCCCACTCGCGTCGCGAATTCGTCTATCGTTTGCTGAAATTTCATACAATTTTAATATTTATATTTCTGTTTTCATTCACGTTTTTTTGTTCCTGGAAAATCGGTGTTTATTTTGGGAGCAATTCTCCGAACTTGGAGTCGCGTACAGGAGAAAAGGACGTAAACAAAAATAAAGAAACAATCTTACCCTCAACTTCCTTAACAGCCTGTTTTGTTGCCTCTTACGAATACTAGGATTTGTTTCAAAACTGTGCGGTCGTTTTCGTTTCTTCGCCGAGACGATGGCCGCTGCTGCCGCGACGCCAACAGGTCCTATGCATTAAACATTCGTTGGAGAAAAATAAGACCTACTCCCGAGTTAAAGCATGCAAACTAAACTACACATTTAAAATATAACGCGTCGTTGTAATACAAGAGCAACGTATACTATCCTTTTTTTTCCTTATTTTTCCACTCTTGAATTACAATCAACGCGCGCGTTTTATTCATATATATATTTTTATACAAAAAATCAAACAAACGAGTATTATTGAAAAAAAAAATTCAAATTTGGCAAGCATTAATGCGGGATAAATGTTGATTGTTCTGTACAAGAAAATACGTGCATAGACTTGAGAAATTGACTTTTATACAGTGTGAATGGAACAAGTATTAGCTTTTTATAAAAAAAAAATAAAAATAAAAATATTACAAATTAACAGGCAATTTTGCAATATTTTTAATGCTCTTCAATTTCTCCTTAAATAGCGTTCTGGAAGATTTCTTTTTATTCTTTGTAAAGAGGTAATGAAAACGATATCAACTTTCCAGAACATGAGAAAATAAGAGTTGAAAATTATTAGCTTGAATATTAACGCAAGAAAAAAAATGAAAAAATTTGTGGAAAGATTTTCATTAGTGTTATTAAACATTATAGCGTGTTGTGTGTGTGATGTGTGTCAAACAGGGAAATCGACAAGTTGATTTATATAATAAAAGTTCAAAGTATTTTAAAAACGTATAATGATCGTTTGAAACGTCGAATTTTCCCTGTTTAACAGAAAATCGGCAAAACGTGGCAGTCGCAGCGGACATTTATAAATTAAAGAAAAAAAAAAGAGCGAACAAAAACGAGACTTGAAACTGAAAAAAAAATTAGGGTACAGGGAGGCGGTAGGTGTTGATTATACTAACAAAGAATAAACAAATATTAGACAAGCCGTATAAAGAACACGTTTTTAGTAATTTCCAATTTCACCAGATTATGAAGATCGAATGTGTCCACACAACACATGTAGATATTCAAGCTGCGACCTACTTTTTTGCTTTTCAGAGTCTTGGTACAAGATGATTTAAAATCGGAATGGAAAGCTAGGAAGTTTTTTTTTTCTTTGTCTCTGCTGTATTTACAACCGCGTGCGTTACATAATTTATATTGTTGCTGACTTTTTTTTTCGTCTCCGGTGACGATGGGTTTGCAAATTTATAAAGTTATTGAATTTAAGCGCGAAAATTGTAAAAAAAATACGAAAATATTTTTGTAAAGATCGTAAAAATAAAATTCTAAAAAATGTAATTGAATACTGCAGGAGTTTCATTCGAATTTTATACATTACTTTAATCGGACAAAAGGAATAATCGATTAGCATGCCGATCAAGAGAACAAGACTCGAAAGTAAATAAATAGCTCAATCGTTAGAGCTGCGGCTTGGCAATTGACGATAGTCCGTATAGTTTCCTCCAAACCATTGCGCAAGTTCTCGCATACCGAAATACGCTCGATTGAGCGTAAAAAAGGCTCGAATAAAAAAAAAAAGTGAGATAATCTTCAAGAGCAAGTTGATCGGGTAGAGATGGTCGTGGGTGGACGTAGGTGTGGTGGGGGTGGGTGGTCGTGTGAGGGGGGGGGGTGGGGATAGTCTCGATAAAGCAAAAAAATGGAAATCACCATTAGCGTGTTTGATTTGCCAACCTGCAGCGGCGAGCTGGGCCGTGACGTCGTCGTCCATGGCCGAGGCGAGGAGGTCGCCCTCCTCGAACGTCTCGGACTCGCTCGTCGGGTCGTCATCGTCGTCGTCGCTTATCCGGTCCGTCCGATCGGACTCGGCGTTGGTCAGCGAGGTCATCGTGTCCTCGTGCAGAAAGGAGCCGGCCTCTTGGGGCAGCTCCTGCTCCGAGCTGGTCAGCTGAGCCTCCTCTTTCACGGCGAGGAGCTCGCCGACCTCCGCTTCCGCGACAGACAGTTTAGCTGGTTCTCCTGCCTCCTCGCCGGCGTCTCCGCGGACACCGGTTGCCTTATTAGCTGCTCCTCCTCCTCCTCCTCCTCCTCCGCTTCCTCGGACCGAATTCCGCGCTCGATCGCGTTGTAGCGGCTCTCTCCTCCTCGGCTCGAGCGGCGCGCGCCCTCCTCACATCACCTCGAGCTAGGCCCGTCAGCTTCGAAGCTGCTATTGCTGCTGCTGCTGCTGCTCGTCTTCCTCTTGCTGCTTCAACAGAAAAATCAGATCCATCAGTTTCTCCGTCTCGCCGGGGCTTTAAGCATTTTTTCTTATGCATGCAGTCTCTCTGCCTGCGCCTCGGGGGCCCCCCAGCGCGCCTTTCCTCCTTTACCTTTGAATCGCTCTGGCCCAAGTGTCGGGGGCCCGTAACGCGCTCATTTGAATGTTTTCGCATTGAGATTACAATCGACGCGTCAGGCCACTCTCAATGCCTTCTGAGACCCTCTCCCCCCGGTTGCCTGTTAAGAGAGCTACTATTTTTCCATGTAATTTCGAACATTTATTCATCCCGGAGCTATAAACAAACAGCCGAGAAATTGCAATTCCCAAATCTAAACGTTAAAAATTCATTACGCACGAGCATTGCTCTCCCATCTTACGCAACTACTGTGTACAAAGCGCATCTCTCGGATCGGCCAACCGATCGACAACTCGAAAAGACAGAGGGAGAGAGCCCCATGGATCTCGCATCGGAAAAAAGGCTGGCCCCGCTTTCGACTACTGCTGTGAAATATTGATTTTCCCGGGCGCGCACTAGCATCATATAGGGGGAGGTTGACGGCTCGCAAGAGGGGAACTCCCGAGAAGGGGACTGAAACCTTAGAGCCGGGCTTTTTCAAAAGCGCCACTTCTGCACGGCCACTCAAGACGCGCGCGTGGTTGAGTCACAGCCCAGCCATATCACCCTATACCATAGACCAACCACCTCACTGCCCCCCCTCCCTCGTACTCTGTCGCGCGCATATACTACTCACCCCCAACGGATACGTGTGTACATCGCAGCTTTTCATTAGGCGCGCTCTCAGCTGCTCGGATCGAGCGCTCGATATACAGAAGCGTGTACGTCTCCGGCTTGCATGTATGTGTGAACGGGAAAACACTCCATTTCCTCCCCTATTCGTGCGCGTCTGCGCGTCTGGTTATAAGTCGGCCGGATGAAGGTGGAAATGCGTGTGTCTCCTCGGGCCCCTGAACAGCTGTTCGTGTATTTATAGGGGGATGATAATTTGGAACGTTCGGCTACGCCGCACCGTACTAGCGTCAAGGGGAAAATCTATAGACGGTTTGATTAAATCGATTCTCGGACAGTTTTCTCCGATTATTTTTCCCAGCTTTTACCGACTGCAAAAATATCGCATTTTAAAAATCATCGTTAGAACGATACGAATATATAAAAAAAGAGTATATTTCAAAAGTATACAGCTAGTGTAAAGGAAGAAAAAAAAAGTAATAAAAATCAGTTGCGAGAATGATTTGTCGATTAAAGTAATCGGATGGAGTGCAGACGGTGTGGCGAGTGGGCAAATGAAGAAACGAGAAGGGGGATAGGAAGAACGAAGGACAGAGAAAGAGAGCGAGGGAGTAGGTATAGTTATAGAGAATTCGAAGGAAATCGCTGACTGCGTGGCCCTTTTATACCCACGCATACACACACACATCGAGCTCTCCCGATATTCCCTCAAGATAAGAGCGCGTATGGTGCTCCGATCCCCTTCCCTCGCCGACGACGCCAGGGGGGGTAGCGACGCGCTTCAACCCCCTAGTGCACACATACGCTCTCTCACGTACACCCGCCGCTTGCCACCCCGCAGCTGGGAGAGAGAGAGAGAGAGCGAAAATAACGCCAGGGGGTTGTGGAAGACGCGCTCGCAGCACCCAACGCTTACACCCTCGTTTCGACGATTCCGTCGTTATATATATTTTTTTTATTTCAAACGCGTCGATTTAAACGTACATGTCGCTCTCCTGTCACTCGTGACGTTGCGTGTGTGCACATCTGTACGTTGCGTCGTAGCCTATACGTGTATATATAGATGATTATAAGCGAGCTACGCCGCGGTATGTCTGGATTAGGAGTAAATGAGCGTTATCTTTGAAAATCAATACTCGGGGAAACGAGCGGCGTGTGTTTGAGCTACATGTCCGATTGCCCGTCCTCCTCTTTCTCTCTCACTCGTTTCCAAGACGAATCAACTATTTAGCTTAGCGAGCTGACGTATATAGACATATCGAGAACTGGCTTTTTCAATGTTTTATTATTTCTCTCGTGACTATAGTTGGCGGGATGTCTAAAGCGGGGTTTATTAATCGACGTCCGGTTGAATAATTTATTGGAAAATATTCGCTTGGCGAGAAAATGAGAAACGCGGGGGTAACAATTGTAAAACGTAAGGGAGATTGAGAGTCGGGTGTACGCGGAGACAATTGCATTACGGCAGAGGTGAAATAACGTGTTGCGCAACTAGAAGACAGAGAGAGAGAGAGAGAGAGAGGGAAAAAAGAGAGGCTTTAACGACAAGTCGAGGATGACAGACGGACTTGAAAACGATGTCAGAGGAGAGCGGGCAGAGGGCAGGGGGAGAGAAAGAGAGACGGGGCGTATCAATGGAAGCGCGCGGGGTTAATCGGAGCACGCTGTGGCCGAGAGTGCGAGAATGAAATTAGCCGGTGAGGATGAACGGAGGAGTCGCCGAGGACGGAGGAGCGAGTGATAGGGAAAACGCGAGTGAGAGAGAAAGTGTCTCTCGCGGCGGCTGCTAGTGTCCTCAGAAGAGCCGGTTCTCTTACGCGCACTCGCGGCTTTGGGAGGGAGAGGACAGGTTGGTGCTGCGTACGCAGCCCGCGAGTGGGCCGTCCTGGAGCGCGTGTTGTCGTCCCGCCGAGAAGAGGATTCGGCGCGCGGTGATGCGATGCATCAGCAGCAGCAGCAGAAGCATGCAGCCGGCTTCGTAACACCACGCCCCAATCGGCGCGCGATTCTCGCGTCCGCGCGCGCCCAGAGAGCGTGTATACACACAAGCAGAGAGCGAGCCGCGCACCAGGCAGCAGTGCAGGAGGCGCGCGCACGAGACGGCCCCCCGGACACGCGGACGACAACAGGCAATTCCGCCTCTCTCCCTCAATGTGTCAAGAGAGCGAGGCACGGCGTCGGCGTAGCATGCAGAGGGAAAGAGAGAGAGAGAAAGTAAGCCGCGGACACGCGCGCACGCCAAGTGCTCGGTCTATCCCAGTGCACAGGCGCAGCCAAACTCGTCTACGCGGGGGGACCCACGCGCGCGCGCGGCCGCGAAAATTTGACTCGCCGGCTGGCTAGCTGCTGGCGAGAGCGCGTTCGCACTGCACACGCACCAGCTCGCGAGGTTAACCCCTTACCCCCTCAACCGAGCGAGCACACGGGGGGCAACTCCTGCACGGGAAGAGAGATAGTCGCTGGTGTGTGTCTCTAACCTGGTCTCCGCACTGGCGCAAGCCGCATCATCACCGAGCTCCGCGGCTCTCCCTCGTCGTCCGCACCGCTCCCTGGGCGTCCGGCCGCCCGAGCTCGAGGAGGCCGGGCACGGGCTCGCTGCCGGGCGCCGCCATCCTCTCCTCCGCCTTCCACCAGCAGCGACGGGCTTTTCTAAACGCGCACACTTGCCGGAGCAACTCCCGACTGCTCTGCAACTAACGCACGACTCGTTCGATAAACACGCACTGCTGCCGGTCTGCTCTCGCGGCCTATGCACCGGCGAGAGAACACGGCGACTACGACGATGACGAGGTGCCGAGAGCACAGCCTAGAGAGCCAGAGAAGCGGGGACGCGCGTACGACATACACTCAAGCCCCGCGCGTGTACACACACACAGACAGACACGCTCTCTCTCTGCTCCGCTCCGACTCTCTCTCGCTCCTTCTCGCTCTTTCCCGTTCGGCGCTCGGTCGTTGCGTCTCCGTCGGGCGCCCTCGTCTCTCGGCCCCGCCGCACCGTCCAACCGGGGGCCGTGTGTCGAGGCGGCCGGGATATCGATCGCTCGCGGCCGCGCTGCCTGCTACTCTTCTGCCCACCGCCACCCGAATAGAGGGGCTGCTGCTGCTGCCGCTTCTACTACTACTGCTGCAGCCCGTTCTTTGCTCTCCGCGCGCGTCCCTCGCTGTATAATCCAAAGCCCGCTAGCCCGCCGCGTCATAATGCTCCGCTTGGTTGAGCCCCGGCGTATGTATACGCTGCCTCCTAGTCATCGTCGGTACACCCAAGCGCACCCTCGGCTCCCCTCGCCCCGTTCAACCCCTGCTGTCTCTCGCTAGAATCGCCGAGAGAGCCTAGAGCGCGGCTATAGGTTTAGGACTTTATTGATCAGGCTGCTGCGAGGCCGGAACACGCGCGTCGGCTATTCCGTTCGTATGCTTATATATCGGAATAGAGAGAGAGATAGAGCTGCTCCGTTTATAATGAGCTTAGTTTCGGAGCTGTATACGCGGCTCTAAGAGTAGGCATATGGATTTCGTAAACATACACACACGGCCGGAAGCAAGCGCTCCGTTTTACATTTTCATATCACGTCTTTCGCTCTCTCTCTCTCTCTCTCTCCGTCTTTCTCGCTATCGTTCTACGGCCTTCGCCACGCGGCCGCTCGTGCACCAGGCATCGTCTATCCTTGTCTGGGCCAAGCGCGACGACGACGACGGTGACGATCGATCGTCTCGCAACGACGATTACGACGACGACGTTGGGGACGGGCCCAACCTGAGCTCGCTCGAACTACTCTATCGTCTATACGTAACGAGCAAATGCCAGGGAAGCTCCGGGAATAAAACGAAGAGAACCGCAGTGAGTCGGAGCGCGGCAAGAGTCGCTCTCCTTCTCGCCGGCAAGTTTCGTAATCGCGCGGGACGGAGGCAAGCGGAGCGGACACGCGGTCAGGCCGCGCGCGCAGTGCCACTCTCTCGTGCGTGCGCACGGCCTATACAGAATGCCGTTCTTGAAAAGAGAAAGAGCGGGCCGGCCCCCAGGCGCGAGTGCCGTACTGTGTGCACGCGCAGCCCCCGCGGCGCCGGCGCGCGAGGCCCGAAATTCCTCTTGGAGTCTCGGCTCGCGACCGGGCCGCAGCGCCCGGACAGGCCTCGTCACTCGGCCCCGTCGAGGCGGCTGCTCGCCCGACACTCGGGCGGCCATGTTTAGCTCCCGAGGCGGCCTCGGCCGGAGGAGCTGTCCCCGCTGTGGGCCGGCGCGTCCGAGGCCCCGCGGTTCGACAACACAACAAGGTGCGCGCGACCGCGGAGGCGGAGGCCATCTTGAAGCCTGCGCGGTCGCGTTCAGGCCCAGCAGACGATGCCAGGTGCGCGCCGAGAACGGACAGCTCTCTCTCTCTCTCTCTCTCCCTCGCTCTCCTGGTCTACCGGGGGAGCGAGAGCGAGAGAGTAAAGGGGGGTCCGCGCGCGCGCGCGTGTCCGCTCTCTCTTCCTTGCGCCTGCCTGCTGCGGCTACTCTCGCAACGCGCAGCTCTTGCGCTCTGCTCTGGCGTTGCGCGCGCGCGCGCAGCACAGCACGCGCTGACTCGGGGGGAGAGACGCCCCCGCGGGCGCACACGGGGACTACTCACCGCTGCGCAGCTGCCGGTGACACTCCTCCTCTTCCTGCACTCGGCTCGACAACTGCTCGCCTCCTGCTAGTCACCTCGGGACGAGCAACTGCTGCTGCTGCTCCTCTTCTCGCCACCGCTGCTCCAAGCGCTAACGTGTCGGCTGACAAAGCGTCTGGCTTGCTGGCTGCTACTAGTGCCGCAGCTCCTACTGACGCTGCTGCTCGTGCCGCTGCCGCTGCTGTCGGGAGCCGCTTTGCGCGCCGGAATCAGCAGCGCCATGTAGGTACTCGGCCAGCCAAGCACCAGCGGCTGCTCTCGGCCTCTAGCTCCGGCTTCGCGGGGCCGTACTCCAGCTCTCGGGCTTTTCTCTCTCCGACACGCCGCTCACGTGCTTCAACGATTATCCTTTGCACCTTTGACTTTTTACTCTCCACACTCTGCCTCTTGCTAGACCTATGGGCATCAACGATTCCGCAGCCACGCCGTTTCCTACTCGACTTTGCTCTCTTTCTCTCTCGCTAGGCTCCTCTCTTTCTCTCTCTCGGAGCGGAGAAGGCGTTCGCAACACCTCACACGCGGCGTCACAATTATTGGGCACAGTGGCCAATGCGAGCAGCTCATTCGTCGAGAGGCTTCCATGGCCGATGGCGGCAACCTACGCCAACAATCTCGGTTCTACTCTCTCATTGGTCGCGTACCGACCGTGACTCAGTCATGTGACTTTGCCGCCAATTTCACGTCTCGTTTAAATTTCAAGCATTTTTTTCAATTATAATCATATAGCTCTAAATTTTATCACTAAACAACCTGGATTATTTCAAATACAAGTTTTCATGATGTTGAATTTTAGATTTGCATATAAACTAACAGTTATTAATTTAATACATTGTTTAAATAATTTCAGCTTATTTTTTGTTAATTAGTAAACAATTAAAATTGATTTAATGAAACTACTACAGTTATTTTTAAATTTTATTTAAAATGTTATTTTATAAATTTGTCTTTATAAAATTACCGTTGCTTAATTAATTACTTTCTGTATGTAACGTTACAACACAACGCCTGTTTTGATCAGTATTTTTAAACTGTACTTACCGGTTGAGTAGACGTGTACCACGAATTTTGATGTGAATTAATTTTTGAATGTTTTAAAGGTTTGTTTGAATCTTTTCATACTTTTATTGAATCTTTAACTTACCTGTCTACAGTGTAATACATTTATTTAAATTTTCTTTTAATCGATTGTCAATTATTCGATGCAACAAATTTTAAGAGTTAGCTAACCTCACAATTGTTTTAAAAAGTATTAAATATTTTCGTAACAAAATGAAATTTGCTTTTTTTTCTTTCTAATAATCCAGGAAACATAGTAGAAAGAAAATATACACCGTGAATTATGAGATATTTTGTCGATCAACTAATATTTCATGATAGTGCAATGTTAGGCAATTGTAAAGTATATACAGATATATAAATTACTTATCAGATAAAAATATGAAAAAAATATAAGATTAATGGTTGCACTGCATATTCCGACGTTTTATATCTATTTTTCAAAATTTATCTAGAATAGAATTTGAAAACAATAAAACTCTGAAATTTTTTTCCTTATAATTAAATTTATTATTTTTATTTTTCAAACAAAAATTTCATTAAAAATATATATAAATGAAATAAACATCATTATATAGATAATAAAGGAAAAAATAGTAATATTGTTTCTAAACAATAATTGCAATTCAACTAACAAATTCAAAGTATATTAATAATAATATTAATAATAAAAAAGTGTAAAGCAGCTTTACATATCACATCTCTGGTGGGGTACGTTCCACAAAATAACCAAGCCCTCTTTCTTTCCATTGCGGTACTGAAAAATCATTTTTTTTTCACTAAACTGAGCTATGCCCAAACTTAAATTTTATCCAAATATTACTACAACAACAATCTCAACTTTTGAATTTAGAATTAATAATACTGAACAGAATTTTTGACTGCAACTCCTATTTGCAGTTTGCTCTTTTACAATCACCAAAGTATTTACCACTATACCGCAATATAACATATACAAAGTCTTTTAAGCCCATGGTTTGTTTTTATTGCACAATCTTCCAAACCATCCTGGTTCACATAGACATGTATTGTCTGGTTGGCATGTTCCATTTCTGCAAGGTTTTGTACAAGCTGAACGTTGTGGTGAACGTCTTCCAATTTCACAATGATCACCTTTAAAACCAGTAGGACAGCGACATATATTGTTGCCCTTACATTTTCCTCCATTTACACATGGAATCACACATTTTGCTGTAAAACAAACATTAATGTTATTTTTCTTTGAAGAAGATTGTAACTCATTAAAATTACTTACAAATTTCACATCTTAATCCAAAGAATCCTTTTGGACATTCGCATGTATCTTTTTGTACGCATTTGCCTCCATTCAAACATTTTTCTGCACAAATACCTAAAATTGAAAAATAATATTTGTTTCAGACATAGCAAGGCACAAAAATGTTTAATGCAACAAAAGGTACAGTTCGTCTAATTTCTACAAATTCTGTAGCTCCTTTAAGAACTAGAAAAGGAAGACTTTTAGATTCTGTAATTAGAGTAGATCATGCTGGAGAATTTGGAGCAGACAGAATATATGCTGGACAAATGGCTATACTAGGTAAAAAACGTTATTTAAATATGTATTTTATTTCTTGCATACACTAAAATTTATTTTATAACTGAATTTTAGGAAAGTCATCATCTGGCCCAACCATCCAGCATATGTGGGATCAAGAAAAAGTTCACAAAGCAAAATTTGAAGAATTGATAAGAAAGCATGGAGTCAGACCAACAGCTTTACTTCCAATTTGGAATGTGGCAGGATTTCTGTTAGGTGCTGGCACAGCTCTAATGGGAGAAAAAGCCGCAATGGCTTGCACAGTTGCAGTAGAAGACACAATTGTTGAACATTATAATGATCAATTAAGATCTTTGGTAGAAATCAGTGACGAAAATGATCGGGAATTACTGGATACTATAAAGAAATTTCGAGATGAGGAACAAGAACACCACGACACAGGATTAAATCACGGTGCTGAGCAAGCTCCTTTCTACAATGCCCTTACAAATATTATCAAAGTTGGTTGTAAGGCTGCGATCGCTGTATCTAAAGTTATATAAATTAAAATTTTTGTAAATAGATTGTTTTTTTTTTAAACTGGCTAAATTATCCGGAGAAATTTTTTTATCAAATTATTTAAAAATATCAGTATTTTAGTCATTAAAAGTTTGGCACTTTTTTATGAATAATTGAAAAAAAAATTTTCTCAAGCCAAGTACTGTAATTGTATTTTTCTACATTTTATGCGATGATCTATCAATGTTGAATACTGTTATTTTCGTTATTTAAAAAAATCGAATAAAAATGTAAATAAAAAAAATGTATTGTCCTTCTTATGAAAAGTTATGGATCACGTGATGAAGCCTTTTTATTCGTGACATGATTGGTTTAGCCTGAGCAGAAGGTTTGCGTAAATATGTCAAAGTAGAAATAACCTTTTATTTTTTCAGTAAAATTAAAAATTTTAAATTGAAACGTGGAGTGTTTAAAAATTATGATTGTAACATCACCATAACGACCGCACCTGTCGACCCCCTAGTAAATTAATATTTAAAATGGAACGTACCTCCTTCACAATATGGTCCTTGAAATCCTGCGGGACACGAGCAAACTCCGGGAGCTGTGCAATTTCCGCCATTTAAGCATTGTGGATAGCAAAGGGCTTTCTTACAGTGCGGTGGTCCCAAATATCCGTCCGGACACGGTCCTGGATTGGGCTCTGCAATAAGGTAAAAAAATATCTCATTAAAAAATAGCACATCACCATTTTTTTCAAAATTACATAAAAAAATAACTAAAGTCCTTCCACAGTTTTCATAGAAAATATATGTGACAAACACAGATCACGTGTAACGTTAAAAAATTATTTTAACGAAGAAAAATAATTGAAAATAAAATATATCATTTCGAACTACGTAAGATTTTAAATTTATCTCAGCAATACTTCTGTAGCGCATAAAATAATTCTATTAATAACGGTCTGTAGAAAAATAAGTAGCGTTCTACTTAACAATTTTCCAACTTATCGGATAAGCAAACATTGTATCGCGCGTGACTAAACTTCTCAAGTGTTCCTTTCAAGTATAATCACGTTCGCCACTTCATGCTAAAAGTTTCAACGATTCAAAGAAAAAAAAAATTGTCAATCCGTAAAATCAATTAAACTTTTCTATTAGCCGATCAACTAAATAATCATTTATATATTTTTAGCAATCTGTCGCTATTAATCCGTACATAGCTATATACACATTATAGAGATATAGGAAGAATCGCGTGCAACACATTAGTTTCATCGTAGCGATCGATTAGGCCTCGGGTACTCGGCTCGATTACTTTTGACAGAGTCATCCGCGAAATTCAATGAAAAGGCCTACTGTGTCATTAATCGTAATGGAAAGATCGAAGGCAGGATCGCCCCGATGTACGCGCGCACTGTATACTCAACTCTCTTTGAATCTATCTTATTTTCTCAATATAACCGAGCCACGCGTAAACATTAATTAACGAGCCAAACGAAAGAAAAAGGAAGGCTCAGTCTCATCAAACGAAATATCTATAATTTATCCATTCCCCGAAATCGTAAATTTCTATGCGTGTCTACTATAATCCTTTCACGTGCACTACAGAGATATATATATCGAACAATCATGCAGAGCGAAAATTATAGCGAAAGAGTAGAGAAAGAAAGAGAGCGAGAGTGAGAGAGAGAGAGAGAGAGAGAGAGAGAGAGAGAGAGAGAGTAAGAGAAGAGCGAGAGGATGATTATACTGGTGATACAGAACTGTATGTGTGAGTGGAGAGGTGGTGATCGTGGGCGCGACTGACGCACTCACCGCGCACGGCGCATTCTTTTCTCAGGCTGAGCCTTAGGGGCGTCCCGTTCAGCGGCTTGTTCTTCCGGGTCTCGATCAACAGACCGATACCGAATTGCGCCACCCCCGAGCTGTTGCCCGAACAAGGCAGTAGTATGCTGAATTCTGGAACACACGCAGAACACAGATTTTTTTTTTATTATTATGTGAATATACATCGCTGGGAAAGTTGAGAAACTTTGGTGAAAATTTGAATATCTGGTACGCGCGAACGTTATTTTGGTATCGTGACTGGTGAACGTGGCTTTTTCACTGGGCTTGTAAAAGTAAGGTGAGTCCAAGAGTTGTACAAACTTTATCACTTCTTTTTAATATAGAGACGAGTTTTTAACGCGTGCGAAATTCTTCATTTTCAAAGTTTGCCGATTTCAAATATACATAAAGATTCAAATCTAATATATACTCACCTTTTTGTCGCTTAGGCACTCGTCCTTGCTTCTTAATCGTAATCGTCGGGGTCTTGAGTATGCTCTCGTCGAATGACTTGAGCAGGAAAAAGTCGTAGTAGTACTTCTTCACTCCTGACTTCCACGAGAAATTCACGTAGGACATCTCGTTGGGTATGACCGGCAGTTTGCTCTCGAAATCGGGATCGAGCAGATACGGCACGACCCTGCCCTCGTCGATCGCGTATATCTCCATTTCCATACCTGAGCGCAGAAACAACAACACATCCTTGTCACGATACATAAAATAAATAAAATCAAGGGAAACGCGAGAAATCGCAAAAGGCAAGAAAAAAAAAGTACGGGAGATCGGTATCGGGGATAAATTCGCGTCTCACCGCTGAACATCTTGATCTGTTGGCGATCGATCCAGAGGGTCATGTCACCCTCGGGCTTGTGCCCGTTACCCGGTCTCCTATGCTTGGCCTGACAGCCGGCGGGTCGGCCAGCAACGAGCAGGAGGAGCAGCGCCGCCGAGGCCAGGGCCGGCCCAGCCCGCCGCCGCATATTATATTACCAGCCCAAGCGCGACACCTCTGCTCCGGTTCACCCACCTGTCCCACCGAGATTATCCCGGCGGAGCTGCGGCTGGATCCCCCGGTATACCGATTGCACTTTCAGCTATACGATATCAACGATCGCTGCCGAATAAAGCCGGGCAGGACGAGAATTGAACGGTATTGAGGAAAGAGCGTAGAAAGGGGAGTGCTGGCGGAGGAGGCTCGCGACTCTGTCGAGAGATCGGCGAAAACGGAGGCTCTCGCGAGCAGGAGAGAGCAAAAGAGGGAAAGAGAGAGAGAGAGAGGCAGGACCAATGGGCTCGGGAGAGCTGCTGCTGCTGCTGCTGCGTGTGTGCAAGCGACTCGGCTCGTCGCGGCGGACTGAGAGAGCGACCGCGGCCCGACGAGGCCCCTGGCTCGCTCCTCTGTATACACACATAACACAGAGGGAGAGAGAGAGAGAGCCCGGCTCTTATACTGCGGCGCGAGCCTGCGGTCTCTCGCTCGCTCTCCCATACACTTGGCCCCGGAGAGCTCGGTCGTCGCGGTGTAACCGCGCTGCACCGGCGCTGCTACTGCAGCAGCATCCTCCACAACCCCTCTTACATATACATATATACACAGCACACGCACCCAGAACTCTCCTCACGGTTCCTTGCTCCCGCGGCCCTCCTCCTCATCTCTTCCCTTCCCTTACCCCCCCCCCCCTGCCGCCCCTTTACACTTGCACTCGACCCATCCTCTCACGCGCGCCCGCGTTTTTGCATGCTAATGCGTCCGAGATTTACGGCGCTAGGGACCTCCACACCCCACCCCTCCTCGCCCAACCCTCTCTCTCTCTCTCTCTCTCTGTCCCATATGCCTTTCTTATACGCAGCGGGCTTTTGGATTTTTAGCCTCGAGACGCGACTGCTGCTGCTGCTGTCAGGTGATCATCGGCTTTGACCATAAGGGACTATATACCACACGCCAGAGAGAGAGAGATGCTCTCGCTATGGTCAATTGGGTGTGGGGAAACGAGAAGCTCCTTATTTTCCTTCTCACCTTTTTATACATCTTTTTCGTTTTATGTAATTTTGGTTGTTTTTAAGTTTGCATAGAGGAAAATTCGTTATATTTTTTTGCAAGTCGCGAAAGGAGCGTATAACCGTATAGGCGATTACAAAATGCGCGAGATTGGAATTTCGCTACTGAATGGAAGGCATTGAGCGTGGAATAGAGTCGGCCGGGGAGCGGCGAAAATCTGCTCGATAAAATGTCCCGCTCTCGTTTATGCTTTGTGCGATGTTACAAATCTTACGCAATGCCACATATGGGCCTTTTGAATGCGGATACGACCTGTGCCTAGAAGATAAGAATAATGTAATTGTTAGTGAATTGGAATTCGTTTTGTCGGTATTTTTTAATATTTTCGTGATCTTTATAAGGCACTGAAACTGATTGAAAAAGTTGAGAAGTCAAATATCGTTTGTAAACAATCGATTAAAATTATTTCGTTTAATATTTTAAAAAATTCATTTTTTTTATATAAATGCAGTCGCGAACACCATCTGCCCAGAACACCAAGACTTCGCTATCTGGCCGCTGAAAATTAAAAGATCACGAAAATCGTTTGTAAATATAATAACGCACGCTGGGCCCTCGACGCGCCATTCCAAAGTCATATTTTATTTAGCAGACGATGATTTTCGATAATCTCTCGCTTTCGCACGAGAGCGAGAAGCGCGCAGAAAGCGTCCCGGCCGGGAGGGACAGGAGATAAAAAAGAGAGAGAAAAAAAATTGAGCAACCGAAGGGGTATGGAAAGGAAAAAAAAAGGAGGCGCGGGAGCGAATCGGTAAGCATAAAAGACAGCGCGCGCGCGTGAGAGGATAGAGAAAAAAGAGGCAAAAGAGAGCGAGAGAACGAGGCAAGAGAGAGAGAGAGAGAGGCGACGAAGGAGGAGCATACAAGTGGTAAATGAGAGAGATATAAATTTAACTGCGCGGACAGACGGACAGCGCGAGGATGAGAACGGGGGCCCCTTGAGAGAAGCACGCGTGTGCTCTCGAGAGAAAGATATGGGGTGGAAGGGGAGAGAGAGAGGCCAGAAGCGAGAAAGAGGAAAGCGCGTTAAAGATGTGTAAAAACGGGTTGGACCGAGGTAAAACTATTGCAGTCACGTTTTGTCCCGCTCCCGGCTGAGAGATATTACTGCGCAGCTTCCTTTTTCTCTCTCTCTCGGCGTCGGCTCTGTACTCGTCGTCACTTATTAAAAGCGTATATATATCCCGCTGCCGATCTCGCCGATCTTCTCCCGACCAGCCGGCTTTGATTAATCGTCTATATGTCTTCTCTCTGTGCCTGTAACTTTCAAACTTTCATAATAATAGACTCTAGCTCGTTTAAACTTTTCTTTGGGAGCGTGTCTCCTTACCGATCTTCGATGATCGGTGAGCCGTAACTGACTCGTAAATCCTTCGTTAAATCGAGCTGTATACACGGAAACACAAAGCGTGTAATATCCTTAAAGCGTAAAATAATCAAAATATTGTAGACAATCCATATCCCAACCTTTTCCCATCAGCATTCTCATAGGAGCTGTTGTTTTTATTATTTAGACGCGCACATCGCGTCGTAAAAAAAGATTAACGCTTTTTCTCTCGCCACTTGTACCCTTCGCCAGTTGCCAATTAACGTCGACGCACGCAATCCTTGCATCGTTTTTTTTCACGATTTATTTATCCCACAGCTCATACAAGCCTAAAATCCAGTTGACGCGTTACCGATCTTTTACCGATTTCCTGCGATTTTTGAAGCAATATCGCATAATAATCAATACATAAGTCAAAAGTTTTTTTTTTAAAGTCTTCAGAGCTCGTAGATCATTCGAGAGGGCATCGAGAGCGCCTATACCTGCATTCGACTCTCGCACCCTCTCCTAATTATCGCCGACTAAGATCCCTTTTCTCTCCCTGCAGCAATCACGGGACTACGAACTGCCGCGTAATATCCCTTATGTTTCTCCTCTGGCATCTCCTGTTGCTTAAGCTCACGCTTTTTCACGTCTCTTATTCTCGCTGTGAAAGCTATGTGTTATCCAAGTCTCGACCTATTGTTTTGGTAAATATGCGCGATCGGTTATACAGTTCGGTGATTGATTTGGTAAAGAAAATTCATTGTTATTATTGGTTGGATATTCTAGGCTGATGAAAATTATATAAGTTGCAGTAAAGAATAATTGCAATTATTGGTGTCATAAAGGTTTTTTTCTCTCTCGAAATAATCTTCGTATCGAACGAAACACGGCTTTATCGTCGTAAAGCTGTTTGTTTGACTTCCGTACGCGATTAAGGCTGCAGGTGTATCAAGTTACTTTTATCGATTTTTCAATTTCTCACTACCGATCAAAATTTAAATTACGGATTTATATATCGGACAACGAGCAAAATGTCAAGAATAAAAAATGTATAAGCCCGTGCAAAATAAAAAGAAGAGCAAAAAAAAGGAAACAAGCTTGAAAAAATAAAATGTATACGAAGGCAATAGGTAGGTTACAACTATATTTTGGCACGAAACGCCACGTTTGTTTTTTGATTTTTTTTCTTTTCTTTTTTTTTAAATCGGATTTCGAAATAATCGCGCAGTCAATCTAGTTCTCCAAGCGTCCCAGAGCACACATCATTTATTTTGTTGGTCCCTCTTTCTCTCTCTCTCCTTCTCGCGCCCGTTAAATAGCTGATTTGAAATTCCCTCTAATTTAAGGATTTCGCATAAAGGCTTCATTATCCTCGTCTTTCTCCCTGTATACAGCTCTGGGATACAGCAGCGCAGGGACAAAAGAAGGACTTGCCCGTTTCTCGCTCCTCTTTTTTTTTTAAATTATCCTCGCTGAAAATCAACGCTGCCTTCCAAGATCGAAACGAGATGATTATTGACGATTATCAGAGCACCATAAATCATGGTAACGATCTCTCTCACTTGCCACTTGGGGTAAATTAAAATTTAACGCGATCTTTTTCTTTTCTACTTTTCCACTCTCGGCTAAAACTCCCTTACACGCTCATATTTGGATGATTATCCAGCAAAATCATTAACTTTTTATGTACACACACATATCCATCGACTATTTCCTTTGCCAGAGCAGAAAACGCGATAGTGTAACTTACACACTCACACGCTAATTATCACTTAATTTAGGGTCAAAGAAAAGCTCGATCTTTTTTTCGCTCGCATAAAGGACGTGTTAAGTAACGAGAGAGAGAGAGAGAGAGAGATAGAGAGGAAGGTGGGAGCAAAGAGCGCGGAAAAAAGGTAAATCGTCCAATTAGCACCGAATCGAAATAATCGCGCTTGGCAGGCTCGTGCCTTGCCCGCGGCAAAAAGCTCTCTCACAATACCCGTTTCTCCCCGGCACGCAGAGAAAGAGATTGCCGAGAAGGGGAGAGAGAGAGACTCTGTCCAAGGATGGGTCGAGGTAGGGCAAAAAGAAGCCCGAATAAAGCCAGCCTAGTTCGGGATATTCTCACGTGTCCGAGCACGCGGGGGTACCCTCTGTGTATATGTGTGTGTGTATACACTGTACATGATATACGCCAGCCGAGCACTTCTTGAAGTATTTTTACACGGATTCTTCCACTTCGCGAGAGAGAGAAAGCTGCACTTCGGCTTCTTCGAATTTCTGTAGGATTTTATTAATTTTTTTTTTACTTGAAAGACGGTTGGGGCTCTAGTCGGGTTAACGCGTGGCTTAAATGAGACGGACGAATTTGAAAAGTCGAGTTTTTGTTAATTTATCGCGACACCGGGGCACGACTATGCTGCTGTTAGTTTGCCTTTTTCGTGGCAGTTAAACAAGCGAATTATATTGTGAATTATGTATATACCTGGGCCTGCTTTTCGACAAGACGCCGCGTGTGCCTAAAAAGAGAATCGATGGGAATATGTACTTGCTCTGTTGCGAATATATCCCGCGCGTGTGTGTGTGTGTGTGTGTTGGTCAATAAAACGACGTATCGCATAAAATAATCGTAAATTCAGCAACTTCGTTAAAGTGAAGTACATTTAATAACTTCGAAGATAATATCGCTGCCGCAAAAATTTGACGTTATTTATGTCGACCTGCCACCTATTAATTTCCGTCCGATCGCAGTATAGGATCTCTTTTTTTTTCAAAAAACCGTTCCTTTTTTTTTGTTGCAAATTTCGTTTGAATATTTCACATCAAAAAACGCATTCGAATGTATAAATATCGTTAAAAATTTCTCAACCGAGAGTCAATCCGATAAATAACAGAAAAAATGCGCTCGTGTTCGATTCGCGGTCTGTGTGTCCGTATGTAATCGTAATCGATTAAAAAAGAAAAAAGAGAAAAAAATCGTTGAAATGCAGTAGTTTGCCGTGGCTGTTTTTGCCGGAAAAATTATTACGTGTCGCGCGTACGCGCGGGGGCATCGCGGCCAATCTCGGAGCGAATTTTAATTGGCAATTACTTAAAAGCTATTACTTTAACCGACGCGATTACGGGACACGTGTGTGTGTGCGCGCGCGCGCGGCTCGTAAAAGTCGCTTCGCCACATTGCTATATACCTTGGAGCTGCAGCAGGTGGGGAGAGCTCTTTGTTTCTTCTTTCGTTCCTTACTTGTTCGCCTGTGTTATCCATCCGCCTGTAAGAGCGCAATCGATCATCGTTTTTCAGGCGGTAGCAGGCGTGTGTCACTAAGGCGGAGGGAAACTTTTGCTTTTTGCTATAGCCCGTTTGCTCGGAATTTTCTAACGATGTTAGGTAATCCGGCTGCTTTCTAAACTATACCACTTCTTCTTCTTCTTGGGAATTGAATTACAAAAATTGAAGCTGCAGCTCGTTAATTGCGTTTGCCTTGAATTATTGTTATGTTTGTTATAAAAAGGCACACAGTTAAATACAAGAGAGATCAAAAGAAAATTTTTGAAAAATTATTAGAATAACAATCGTCATTAAAATTCAAGCACTTGAATCGGTTAGCTCGTTAACCTCCCATATCCCAATGACCATCGAACTCTAATTACCAAGTCATCGACCAGACCAACACTTTCTCTCCCTTTTTCCAATCGACACAGCCAAAGGTAGTAAAGTGAGCGCGCGATATCTCAATTTTCGTGGGTGTGAACGCCAAGAGAGGGAGAGAGAGAGAGAGAAAGGTTGCGTAGCCCAGAGCGAGGGAGTCCGAAGATCGACAACAGGTTTGGCCGCGGGGGCAGAGAGAAGAAGTAGCTCGGTCGGGACGGGGCTGCGCCGATGAGGAGCCGATAATGCTGGCCATTGTGCCGAGTCTATAGCGCGCGTGTGCGAGGAGAGGCTCGCTCGCGCGTATAACAAATGGCCCATTGTCGGATGTGTATATGCTGTATGCTCTCTCCGGTCCCCTCTCTTTTTCCCTTGGCAGGCCGACCTTGTCTCTTTTCTCTGCTTCTTCTTCTCCTTCCCATCGACTTATGTATCTCTCCTTGACTTCTTGTTTTCATCTCTCTGGTCGCCCCCGCCCCCCTTGGCAAAGCCGCGGGTAGGATCCTCGAGGGATATCCATCGAGGGGAGAGGCTTAGCCGTGTAGCGCCGTCGAGTATATTTACACCCGGCTTTTAACGAGCCGATGACGTCTGCTCTCTCTCTCTCTCTCCCTCGACCGATCTCTCTCCACCCCGCTTGACTCCGCACCGTTCTTACACGTCGCGTTCTCCGACTTTGGGACGAACCGTCCCGCTTGGAGTCAGCGATTTGCGCTAGCTTTTTTTTTGTTGCTACACACGAGGCACACACTCGAGTCGAGTATACGACAGACGAGTGTGTCGAAAGGGAGGAGAGAGAATCATCAGGCTCCGGGATTCGTCCGAGTAGTTTAGGTTTGACGGATTTTCGGTAGTATCGACGCTGAGCGCGAGGCGGAGACTCGTCTTCTGGTGCAGCCTCGTTAATTGCCCCCGCGTTCGCTCTCCCGGGGCTGTTATAAGACGCAGTGGCAGCTATTTCGTGTCCTCGATAAATAACCGAGAGCGCGCGCGCGCGCGCACAATGGCTTATATATCCGAAGAGCGGATCTGATAGGCGCACAAAAAATAAAGACAGAGAGCCGCGCCGAAAAGCCCTTATTGCTGTATACGCCTCTATACAATCGCATTTATACATATACACGTGCACAGCTATATATCTATATAGAGGGGGGGAGGGAGGGAGGCTCGATCCGCTGATGCGTGTGGAAGTCTTGGGTGCGCACGCGAGCCTCCGGCGTATCAGGTATAAGCCGAGAGAGAAAGAGAGTAGAGGAGCGTAGGTAGATATAGAGAGAGAGCAAGCGGCGGCGAAGTGTGGCAAAGCTTTTTTCGAGAGGAGCCGCGCGAACAAGGCGGAGGGGTGAGCGAGAGCCGAAGGCGATGATGGTAAGGAGTCGGGGGCGCGACGGAGAGAGAAAGAAAGAGAGAGAGAGAGAGAGAGAGAGAGAGAGAGAGAGAGAAGTGGCCTGATGCCGGTTATTCTCGATCGAACGCTTTTTGCCAGGCCGTTGCAGAGCTAATTGGACGCGGCTATAAACGGCCGAGCCGACAGCAACTCCCTTCTCACCACCCCACCCCCGCTACAACTCCTCCGCCTCCTCCTTCTTCTTCTTCTTCATATTCGTCGCTGCTGTTGCTGCCGAGCCGCCGCGTATATATATATATGCACTTCTCGGCTTTCTCCCTTCCGCTCCCCCTCACCCCCGTGCTACGCTCGCGCGCGCAGGAGTACTTACTTCCCTTCCCCCCCCCCTTCTTAAACCCTCTCTCGTCATTCGTGTTATTACGCAAAATGAGGACGGTTAACGCGTGGAGAGGTGCCTTTACCCGCGCACCACGTCTCAAGTGCGCGCCGCGTATCTTCTCTCCCTCGTTAGCTTCTCTCTCCCTCCTTTACTCGCGCGTATCAAGTACTTGCTGTTCTTTTTTGCTTATGTATATAACCCTCCTCTCATCCTCGTCGCTACTTACGCGGCGAAATGTTTTTACGCGCTTGACTGCGCGCTTGTATTAAGGGATTGCGAGCTCCTCCCCTCCTGCTTTATATATACCTGCAGCCTGATTTTCACGGCTGCAGGATCGTGTAAGCTTAATTATGAGCTGGGATCGTTATTATTATTATTATTTTATTATTGTTAGCCGGATTTGAAAAGTTTTTCTATGAATTATCGATTTTACTTTGCTAATTGGATCTTGTTATTAGTTTTGAATTTTTTTATGGAAAGTATAAAATATAGAATTACTAATTGAAATTTGAACTCATGGCCTACGATAGATGGCAATAACCATTTCGACCATGAATTTCGTTAAAATTGAGAAAAAAAATAAGGCCGAGCAAAGTGGATAAATCGATTGCCACGTGTATCTCTATACCCTCACATAGCGCTAAATTGAACACGTTGGCGCATTGCTGAAAAGCCAAGGAACCCTCGCGGCTAGTGAAAGAAAAGAAGATATACCGGCTGATCGGCTAAGCTTCTAACGAGCCTTCTTATCTCGGATACCGAGGTATACGCTCCCTCTTGCGTGTCATCCCCTCGGTTACTCGATCCCACACCCGACCTCTCTCTCCCTCATCGTTGTCAGTAGTCGATCTATACCGTCTGGTAGATCAACAAGTGCCGACGGAGACACTCACGAAAAAAAGCAAGCCTAATTACGTTGAGTATACGAAAAGTGTGCTATGACGTCTTTGTACCGTGCAAGACGCGTTTTCTTCTCGTTTTTTTTTTTTTGTTGGACACGCAGGACGAGCGAGCCGGCAAAGCCACAGGGGGTCTATCGCCACTAGTCGTTGGCTGCTTTTTTTTCGGCTCTCTGTTTGGATACACTATACACGGCTGCTTCTCTCGGGCTCGGTTGGGCTATTGATTTTTTCGCGTTTCGCTTTATCCCTCGGTTAAATATTGCTCGGCCGGCTGGACACGAATTTGAGAGATAGAGAGAGAGGAGGAGCGAGGGATTGTCTCGGCTGCTTTCGCCTTTGTATGCTTTCTTTCTCTCTTTCTCTCTTGCCAGCTTGAATTATAGAGTATAGACGAGTATATTTTAACCCTTTTGTCAGAGATTCACCTTTGGCTTTTTCTTTCTTTTGTCTTCTCTTTTACTTTTTTTCATATTTGTATATAGGGTCGGTTAGTGTCAAGAATAATGTTTTAGGTTGATAAACTGTATAAATAATGCAATAATAAATGAAATTGTCAAGTTGCGTGTATGTATATATATAAAAAGAATCATTTATCGTACAAATATATGGTTAAATTGTAAATTCAGTTGATAACAAGCATATACTGATTAATAGAGTTCGATTTTTTTTTAATGATAAAACGCCAAAAATTTTCCTCCTCCTTTGTTTATTGACATGAGCGAAATCAGATGTTACACGATAGTGGCTTTTTTTTAAAAATTTATTTTTCTCATTTTGATCACGTTTTGAATGCGCGTTTATTGAACGTCGCCGACCTCGATGAAAATTAATGCTAACCAAAGCCGAAGAATTCGTTTATAGAAGGAAAATTTACAATTTTACTATAGTTTTCTATGTAGTTTATGGAAAATGTTCAAATATTTAGAGCATATTTTTCTATCTGCGATTTTCATCGAGATGGCGAAGATGGTGGTCGATACATTCGTACAACTTAAACGAGAAAAAACTTACAAAAAAAGATAGGTAAAGATAAAAACTTAATATAATTACAATAAAATCCTTACAACGCTTGGAGGGCTCGTGAAATAACATAAAAACTACGCATGATTCATCGCATGTCTTCTCTCATCTGCTCCGGTATGTGCATGTTTGTGTGAAGGTGCACATTTACACAATAATTATATACTGATACAAAAAAGCGGCAGTTGCTCATGGAAAAAAAGACGAGACCGCCTTTTTCATTAGTAATGCATGTATGTTATTGTAGTTTTGTTTCCCTTTTTGTTATTTTCTTCCTATTACGTCGTAGAAAAATCATCGGCTTAATTATGCGTGTCGCCGCCCAGCCGCTCCGCTTTTCCCTCCGCTAGGCAGACGCAAGCGGACGGAAAAATTGAGCAACCGATCGCCGAGTACAGCGAAACAACATATCGATCTCTTAATACTAACAAGAATAATGTACATGTGAAAAACGCGCGATGAGTACGGCCTACAGTTACGTCGAGAAATAATAAGTATATAATATAAATATATTTGATCGAGCCAACGCGAGCGGCGCATCGTTGAAATATTTTGATGATTGATTTTTGAGATTCTCGTAAACATAAATTTAATAAATAAATTTGTACCTTAACTTACGATTAAACACACCCCCTTTATTACAACGTAAATATATATATGTATATTAACTTAATTCATCACATGAATTAAACTTAAAAGCTAAGCGTAGCGCTTTTTTTAATCATAAATAATACCAAAAACGTCATTTAGAGATTCTTTGTAAATAATACGCGCTAATGTAATAAAATATTCTTTCTTTGTTTCTTTCGACGATGACCGCAACCGTTTCTCAATGTAACATTAAGGTGGTGTTAAACAATACATATGGAATATAACATATTCAGCATTATAGTTTTCTCGTTCGCAAGCGTGCGTTAAGTCGATGGCTTTTATCGATCTCGTTTCTTCTTTTTTTCCTATTTTATTTATATATATATTTATACTTTCTCTACATACTCGTTAGTACGATTTTCATAGACAATAATTGATATCGTTTTCCATTTCCTCTGTACTATATACCATTATTAAATTTATTTCTTTTTATTCTTTTTTCTTTTCTTTTCAATTTGTACTGTAAAATGCAAAAGACATTCCACGCAAAAAAGAAGCGAGAGCTGTAGACTTAAGAAACAAAAACGAGGAGCTGAGATATTAGATAAAAGGTTTCATTGTAAAAGTAATTATCAAAAATCTTCGCTAATCACTCGTATGAAAATACTGGAAGTTTACACGAAGGAAAGTCAACTGCGTGTGGCTTACGCACTATTCCTAACAGAGATTCGACGCTCATATATATATAATATATATAACAAGATCTATACCATTTTTGTTTCCTTTTTTTTAAAAAGAAAGATAGTCAAAATTGAGGAGTACGATATGTAAAATATTATAAAATATTTTTTTTAAAAGAACGGATGTAGGAAAATTTTGTTGATTCGAAAAATGGGATATGAAATATTTTTATATTTTTAATGTGCTTAACGTATTTTAAGTATTCAACGTTAAAATTTTTTTCGCAAGTAAAGCTTTTTGAGCAATAAGTGTGCGGAATTTCCTTTTTTTTTTTTTAAATATCGAATAAAGATATAGTTTATTTTGTAAAGAGTATATCTGCTTTTCTCGCGGAAAGTAACACATTAATAATAGCAATGATGAATTTACTAGATAAATTTAATTATAAATAATTGATATTTAATATATATATAGCTGCTCCGGTATGACTTTCTTTCAGCAGGAGCTTTATAAGCAACCCACTAGTTAATTGAAAATTTATTATATATAATATAAATATGTCTCTATACTGAATGTATTTTAATATATTAAATAATAGCACTATATTTCTATGTTCAATGTTAAAGAATGAGGGAGAAGGTTATATAAAATTTATGTAAAAATCATAATAAAAAATAAAAAAAATCAAAAGTGTTCTCGTCTCCTCCTTCCAGCTAAAGCGCGTTTCACGTACAAAAAGCAACGATTAGAGGCCCTGTGTTCTCGATTAACTACTACAGTGCATTTACAATAATCTTTTCTCAATATAATATCAATAATTATTTTTTTTATCTTTTTAATATTTAAATATCTATTTGTAAAGCACTTTCATACCTTGCTAAAGGCAAAGTCTGAGAGCACTGTCGTTTATCCATTAAACTCGATGAATTATTCGTTTTCTTCATTTTACTTTGCGCTTATATTGATTTTGGCCCGCTGTCTACAGAGTAAAAAGTTTATACAACAAAAGTTTCTTATTGAAATTATTCTAGTTAATAGTTTGAAATTTTGTCGTCTGACCATATTGTTGGCTATTTAGGATTTATAAAATGTTTCAGTCAAAGATTGAACGCTCACTAATACATTTAAGGTAGCAAGCATCCGACGTCTTTAATAGCTAATCACTTCTTTTTTATCTTACAAAGACTGCACTCTGATGTGACGGGCTCTAGCAACGTAAATATATACTTTTCAATAAAAAACCGATCAATGCTCTCTATAAACAACCAATTTTATCTTTTTCTTTTTCTCATCATATAAGCAAATTCAGAACAATATAGAAATTTTTAGTTTTGCCTACTTAAGATAATAATCAATGCAGTCTCAAAAATCTGTCATACATATTTGAAATAATTCAAACATAACTTGGGTACCCTGTAATAAGCAGGCGACTTTTGACCGCACTGACGCGCACTTGTGTTCTCGATTGCGTCGGCGCTGAATCTTACTTTCAATAAAATGATAATAAAAAGAAAAAACACCGTGTCAGTATCGATAGCTTGCACGCTACAAAAGTCTAATTGGTCTCTTTGGGTTTTACAACTGCAACCCAGAAATCAAAGAAAGCGTTTAAATTTTTTTTCCTTTCTCTCTCTCGATACTGTTAAAAAACAAGCTGCGCTTCACGCGTACTTATACAAACGATGAATTTCTCTTTATCCGTTTCTGTTACGTTCTTAATTTTCTGCCCTTCTCTGGCTTTTTCTTTTAATTCTCTTCTAACGTCCTAATTCTTATCGTAAGTAAAGGGTCGTGAAATTTAGGCTGTAAAACTAGCTAAAATGAGGTCGCTTGAAGTAAAACGATGGTTTCCATCTCACTTGCGCGAAATGCGAGCGTAAAGTACCGGCAAAAGTCGAGTTTATAAAACTCTAAAGACGAGATATCTCAATTGGCAGTAAAGAGTGGACGTTGCGCCCAGCGCAAGGTGCATAGCGACAGCTTCTGCGGTGGGGGCGAGACGTAGAAAAATTAGTTAACCTCGGTCGTAGTCGAAGAAGACGTCGTCGCTCTCATGCCTTTTCTTCCAATATTGCTCGTTGGCGTCAAACAGCTTCCGTTTAATCGGTGTGTCAAGGTTACACGTAAGTAGCCGTTGTGCTCGTTGGTAAAGGCGGTGGAATCTCTTCGACCGGTCTGCCTTTTGGTCCGTACTGACCTATGAAGGATCCATCCTCGGTGAATCGCGCTGATGATAAAAGCAAACATTTTTTTTTCAACTTCAGTAACGGGTTTCAGGCATGAGTCATAGGTCGTTATTACAGAAGTTCCAAAAGTAAGAATTCATCATTATGTATAATGATTGCCAAGGAACTTACATAATAACTTTAAAATAGATTTCACATAGAAACATCAAAATATAAAAAGTTTCATCATACTTAGAGTTTGACTGAAGAGATATTAAGGACTCGAACTTTATAAAGCTAATTGCTTGTACATACAAACAAATTAATGAGTTATATAAGTGGAGGGTAACATTCTGTGTAAATATTCAGTATACAGTAGTTTTTTTTTTAAGTTTTGATGAATTTGTATGCAACTAAAAACTAAACACTTGCAAATGTAATTTTTCTGTTTTCTGTGAAATGTTGCGTGATTTGAGTTTGTTTTGATCAACTAAACAGCGAAAATATGTATGGGAAGTAAAGAGTGCGTTGGCACTTACCTTAAACAAGCGTGGCAAGCGCTTGTGCATTTGGCGGCTGCTTTCGATGTCGTCCGTACTGGCCAATGAACGAGCCATCCTCGTTCATACCTTCTATGTAAAAATCAAGCAACAAAAAAAAACCAAATAGGTAGGATGGATGACGTAAACGGGAATATCGAGATGACAAATGCAAAATTAAGTCTTAGAGAGATGGTGACTCGATAAATTAAACAATGACGTGTAGCATTCGCAATCAAGCTCATGTGTGAACTTGCTTCTGTTTCGTTGTTAAGAAATTAATAATAAAAACAAACACGTCTATGGATGTTAATAATCTAAAGGGAAACAATATCATCTAGCTGAGAAATAAATGTCATGGAACTCATACCGGTGTCGCCTTCACCATATTCAGCCATCGAGTCGGTGTCAGACTCAGGATTTTTATCGTGATGAGACGAGGAAGCCATTGATGTCCTTCCACCGCCAGATTTGCTGTCCAATGGTTGCGAGTATTCGTGGAAGCCTCCTTCGTCAGGGAAGTCGCCTCGACCCGCCGCAAGCTCTCGTTCGTGCACCGCATACTTGCCGCCCCGGTTGCGTTTAATCACGCATACAATGATGAGAATGAAGAGGAGGAATGCAATAGCCATCATCATACCTAATAATTTTTATTACAAATATAAATTAGGGCTATAAAAGCAGTTTTAAATGGGATTTGACCTAGTGTCGTATTTTTAAGATTGTTTGAATTTAATGCTTAAACAAAACTTACCTATAAACCAGCCTGCTGTTGCTACGTTTTCTTGGGCTTGAATAATCGGCCCTTCATTACTAGTTTCAACCTCTTGAGCGTCACTTTCTGAAAGGTATTCGCCGTCAACTGCCACAATAGACATTATATATGTTCGACCACTGTCGAGTCCACGAATTTCGATTTCATTAGACAGTTTTTCAGCATCCGTTTGCAAATCGATCGTTTCTCCTTTCAAACGATATTTGGCGAAGAAATGGCTTCCTGGAAAACCATCGACTTTTTGATCCCAGATGATTTTGACGTTCGACAAGCCACTTTCTTTAGGAATGGTATTGTAAGAGAATGTTGGTTTGTCTGGTCTTCTGGATGCCAATGTACTTTTCTCCACGAAGAAGCTGATAATATAAATAATAGTTAAGAAAAATGTCAAAATGTCACTTAAAAGATAATGTCAACAATATTTAACTTACGGTTCTCCAGATCCAGCTCGCGTTGTAGCGCGAATGCTGATGCGGTATTTTGCTTTTGGCGTAAGAGATGGTAATTTTGCAGATGTTGCTTCTGGATCCGTAATCTGAGGATGCCTTTCCATTTCGCTACCGATTTTCGAACCGTTGATAAGTTGGAAAGATATTCTGTATCCCGTTAAAATGCCATTAATTTCAACGGGTTTATTCCATTTTAAGAGCATTGCTGTTGAGCCAACTGGATAAGCTTGTAAATCCATTACTGTTCCAGGAACTCCTTCTGGTGTTTCAAAACTTAAGATTTCAGATGGAGGGCCGTTGTATCTGCAAAAGAATAAATGTTAATTTTACGTCTCTTTTATAGTATGTTTAGAGCACAAAAATAAAAATTTTTACCTTCCATTATAAGCTCTAATTTTGACATAATTCTTGCTAAAGGGAATAAATTTATTAACTAGAGCATATGTCTTGTTGCCACCTTGTACATTGTATTCTCTTTGGGCTTCTTCTCCATCCCTTTCTGTCCAAGTTTGAATTTTGTAGCCTTTAAGTTCGCCTCTCACCGATTCTTCAGGAACTGGTTTCCATTGCAACAATGCTGTTGTACTTGATCTTACTTCAACTACTGAAAAGTTTGCTGGAGCTTGCAAGGGTACTGAAAATAATTAAAAATTAGTTTAAAGAACTTTTAATATATTATTATAATTTAATGACTTTAATGTATACCATCTTCTCCAGAAAAGCCAATAATTTCTTGCGGTTGTTCTCTACATTCGCCTTTTTCGTTTATCGCTCCAACTTTAATTCTGTACCTCTGGTACGTTGGTTGATTATTGACTCTTAACTGATTTGTTTTCCAATTGTGGATGTCTTCAATGGTCCATTTTTCTCCAGGAATATCTCGTTTGTAATATACTCGGTACATGAATTTTGGTGCGTTGTGTTCTATTTGGGGCATAACGGTCCATGTAATGATGAGATTTTGCGGATCATCTCCGCGACCAATCACGTTATCAGGATTTTTATAAGGAACGTCAGGCAATGTTGTGCAGACTTGACTGTGGGATGACGGTTGTGAAGGACCTTAAAAAAAATGTATTTCATTAATTAACATGTTTTTAAAATTTTACATTTTTCAATGAGACGAAACTAAATTCTTACCAATTTTATTAAACGCAATGACCCTGAATGTGTAATTAGCATAAGGCGTCATAGGCACAGAATATCTCTGTTCCGTTGCCGGTACGTGGTCTTTTGCAATTTCCCATGAATCTGGAGTAAACGATGTATTGTACTGAATAGCATATCGCAGAATTGGTGATCGATTGTCACTTGTAGGAATCCAGCTGATAAAAGCTTCAGCAGATCCACACGTTACACCTATTAATTGAGGTGCGTTTGGTACATCCTGAACAATCAGTGTTGCTTGCGCTTGCGCTTCGTCTAAGTCAGTACGAGCAACGCAGGTGTAGGTTCCAGAGTCAAGCTCAGTTGTTTTTGTAATCATAAGCGAGTGATCAGTGCTCAGCACAAAACGTGGTTCAGCTTCAAAATCTATGGGTTCACCTTTACTCAACCAATCAATTTTCAAATGCAAAGTCGAATCCGTTACGGCATTACATCTAAAATACACATTTTTAATAAATTAATTTAAAAAAATGCAAAATTAAGGTAAGGGTTGGAATGAAAAAAGCGTAGAAATTTACCTGAACGTTGCTGTTGCCCCAGCTTCGACTTCGTAATCTTCTGGCACATCTGTGATTTTCGTATGCTCTTTTACCGCCAAATATCCTGTGGCATTAACTTTGCCGAATTTATTGGCAGCATGACATTGATATTCACCAGCATCGGAAAATATAACGTTTTCGATTGACAAATCACCGGTTTCCAATATCTTGTATCTGCCACCAGTAAGAGCCTGACCGTTCCTCAGCCATTTGACCTCTGGTTTAGGTGCACCAAAGACGCGACAAGTCAATATTATAGTCTTTCCATCAACGGTAGCCTCATCCATGGGAGGTTGAAGGATTTCAGGCTCAAGGGCTAGTACATTAACATACACATCTTTGTAAACGTAGCCAAGAGAGTTGGTAGCGTTACAACCATAGTTGCCGGTGTCGTTCTTCAATAATTTTTCTATAATAATAGAATTGGGGGTAACCTTTCTCCTAGGGTTGTAAGGTGCCTCGGCGATGGGTTTGCCATTGTGAATCCACTTGATCTGAGGCTTTGGCGTACCACTTGCCTCGCACTTGAACTCTATTGTTTCGTCCTCAGCAGCGTTCACGATCTCTGGCTCAACGGTAAAGTAGGGCACTGACAAAACCTCCAGATTTATTGAATATGACTGTGCCGAGCCAACACCGTTTGACACGTCGCACGTGTACGTTCCCTCGTCTTCAAAGTTCACGTGTTTTATTACAAGAGACTTGCCATAATTGCCTTCAGTGACCCGATCGTTCGTTCGCAATCTTTGACCGTTTTTACTCCAAACTGTAAGTGGCAATGGTGTACCACCAAATATACAGAACAGCTCTATCCGTTTACCTCGGAGTGCCACCTCATTTTTACGGCTGACGTATTGCTTGACGGGCTCGCGTTTATTCGAGCTTGCACTTGATCCGGTGGAGATGACGTTCAGCAGAACGCGATTGCCGACTTTGTATTCGTTTCGGAAGACCGAAGTGGCCGCGCATGCATAGTAGTAGTTGTCGGAGGCGTCGTATTTTGTGACGTTGCTGAACCACAGATTACCCTCGGGGTCGAGGGTCATGCGGGAGTTGTTGATAGACTTTATTCCACCTTGGATGTCCTGTATCAGCCAGTAGACGTTGGGCTTCGGCCAGCCATCCGGAGGCTGGCAGGTGAGCTTGAACGGGTCACCTTCCTGTACGCTCTGCGTAACTGGATTCTGGTCCTTGAAGGAGTTTAATTCGGCTTTGCGCACGAATACCGAGTTCGAGGTGGCTACACCCCATTCGTTGCGTGCAAAGCACTGGTATTGACCAAGATCCTCGTCTCGTGGTTTCGAAATGACGAGGGTACCACGGCCGGGCTGTTGGGATATACGGTCATCGTAAGCCTGCCATTTGAATTCTTTGCCGTTCTTTATCCAGTCATATCTGAAATTTTAATGCGTTATTGATTTTACTATAAAGTTTGAGTTTATTGCGAATAAAAATTCGGGGTATTATGAGAGTCTTAATAATTTGTTCCAGTGTTTCATTAGTCCTGTCAAATAAGTATGATTTACTGTGATTGTACTTAATTCATGTGATGATATTGGAAAAGAATTTAAATTGTAAAAAAGAAGAAATTTCTTGTTGCACAACAAGAGCAATTATGTACTTGTTATGATCTCTGGTTGGCAAGTATTTAGTTGGAAAAAAATTTCTTTATGACGTTTATTATTTAATTACGTTTATTTAATACGTTTTGTTAAAAATGTATTGTAAATAATAATTATTTATTTTCGGGAATGATTTAACATATAAATTATAGAATTTATCAAAATAAATATTTATTTACTTTGATTATCTACTTGACTCAATAATTAAGTAAAAATGCAGATTCTTAATGTCATTAATTTTCAACAAAGAAAGCAGAAGACATGGCCACTCCCATTTAAGCAACTAAGTGTATTTTATACAAGTATCTTTATCAGTAATGGTGGTAGGTTTAAACTCCCAGAGGCTATGAGGTCATCCAAGTAATTAAGACCAGTTACTCTGGCTTCAGTGTAATGTAGCTGTGTATTTTGAGTGGAGTAAAACTCTTGTGAATGAAAGACTTTCTGAGATGAATGCATCAATTTAAATTCCAGACAATTGATAAATGTTTTAATTAATTAAAATAATAATTCAGATGGTTTAGAAATAATGTATATTTGGACTTTTAGTTATCATGTGGTATTAATAATGTTACAGTTCAGCGAAAGGAAGTCTCAACTTAAGGGAAGTGTAAAAATAAATGTGAAGTAATACTCACGCAGGTGCTGGCTCTCCTTCAGCTTCACACTCAATAAGAAATGGTTTCTCATTTTCATTAATGCTGACTTGTGCCACTTGAAACAGCAATTCATCTGTTGGAGGCTGTTTTGATATCCTTGGTGGAGATTGAGCTAGAATGAGATTTGAAGAAGATTTCTTTAGAAAACTATTTAAGAAACTAAATTTAATAAATTAGTCATGAATAAAGATAAAGAGGTGATTGTTAACATTTTTTCTTTTGAATTTTTTTTTTTCAAGTATCTATGAGAAAATCAAGAACAATGTTAAGGAATGTATTGTTAAGTGTTATTCAATAAGGTAAAATGAAGTTAATGAATGCTGTTGACACATGGTCAATCATAATAAATACTTACTCAGAGCTGCTGCATGCAGCACTAGAGTGGCAATGATGCATGCTGTGAACCTCATTTTTGCTTGCTTATTGGCACTAGCTCTCTGCCTAAAAATGAAAAAAAAAAAAAAATAAATAAAAATAGTTGAAGCGAAACAATATTTGATGGGTAACTACAGGCTGTAAAAGCTGGACTCTATTTCACAAGTTGATTACTACACAACGGTAGTCAATACTCAAAGAAGCAGGGAGGCTTTGATCAACCAGGCAAATTTGAGCGGGCAAGGTCATGGAAATTATTCAGGCTCCAAAAAATATTTTAAAATCAAGGCTACCATACCGTACTAAAGTATTAAAAAAAATGCATGTTTGAAGAATTACTTAAATACCAGCATAATCTGAACCTAATTTTTATTCTTCATAAATTTTCATGTCTCACAAGCAAGTACCTCTAAATAAATTAACATGACAAATTAAAATCTCTTAAATTAAAAATTTTATTAATCCCTCTAGCTGGATGGAAAAAAAAGCCAATAACAAAAGATCGAGATATTAAAAAACTTTTCGCAGGCGTCACAATCGATTCCCCCGAAGTCTATAATTAAAAGCGAAGGAAAGAGAGAAACTAAATGTCACCGATTCCACGAAAGAGCGTCGAGGAAGTAAACCACTTTGGAGCAGCAGAGCATTTCAAGTCTCTCTCTTTCTCTTTCTCTCTCTCGCGAAAAAGTAAAAAAGTTCCGGAGCGAGAGCACAATAGAGCTTCTCGCGGAAGTCTGTAACTCGGCGTCAATATCGAGCGGTGAGGCCGTTAAAGCAAGAGACCGCGGAGGAGGGGGGAGGGAGGGAAGGGAGGATGGACGGAGGAGGGGAAGGCACTTACGCGCGGCTGATCTCATTCATCTAAAAGTTCGAGCCCTCGGTATATACGGCCGCGAGGGAGCAAAATCGTGTCAACGTCCTCGGATTGCACAACAGCTTCTCTCTTTCTCTCTCTCCCTCTTACTCGCTTACGCTGCGGGTAATAATAAAAGCGCGCGCCGCCGCCGCTGCATCTGGAAGCGATAATCCGCGCGCGAATGCGGAGTAGGGTCGTTTGAAAAGGCGCTGGCCCGGCGGCTCGCGCATAAACAAACAATAAAGCTAGTGTTGCAGGCATGACGGACATAAAAAAAATGTCCAGTCATATGTCCGTCATAAGTCGGTCACATGTCCGAACGCAAAATGTCAACAAATTCATGTC
>JAPYYQ010000369.1:0-97664 GCA_030522585.1 Anagyrus pseudococci
GTAAAAAAAAAACTTAAAAAGGTCACAGAAACAAATAATATAGACAATCGCCCAAAACAAGGTACGAAAAACGGTCCAAATTCGGTACTTTTACCTTAATAGAGAAGATAATGTTTCCTCGATTTTTAAACTCAATTGTGTCGAGTGAAATGCGATTTAAAAATTTAAACAGCTTTCTAAATTTAGAGTTTGAGTTTGAAAGGTGTATTTCAGGGGTATACAGCGTGAGATTAAGCAAGTTGATTTTCAAATGGAATATCCGTTCTCCCTAAACTCAAAAGTAATAAAAAAGAAAGCGAAAAATCGATAATAAAAAAAAGGAAAAAACATCGATTGAAAGAGGAAAGCCGGTGTCAAGTCATTGTGCAACAAGAAAAGGCAAGGGTCGCAAATCAAAGTAATGCTCCTGGCACTTAGTTGTGTCATTGTAAATATAGGAAACGGCTCGATGTATAAAACCGTCTGGCCCTTTCAAGCGTCTCGCTTAATTGAATTGTCGCTTTTTTCTTATCTCGACCCTTTTCCTTTAGCCCCGCCGACCGACAACTACTTGCCTGACGTCTAATCTCGCCGAGGCGAACATTGACGCGCGAGAAAATGAAACGGCGCACGCGGATTAAAACTCAACTCGAGCGTATTTAATAAGTAAGCACTGTAATAACTGCGTAATTTAGATTTTCAATTTCGATTCGATATCCCAATGTAATTTAATAACCTCTTGAGCTTAAAATGTCTATTTTTCATCTCCGCTACCTTTGGTATTTTCAATAAATTATTATAATCCAAAGAATCGCTACCTTAAATATTGAAAATTTACTCGAGCCGCGTTAATGAACTTATTGGTCGTTTCATCATAATCAAGCACGTTAAACAAATACCTTCCAGCGATGGGAAAGAAAAGGTGTGCGGGCGCAATTATTAAAGTCCAAATCTCATTCCTTTTCTCGACTTCCAGCAGGTATTGATCCGACCTTGCGCTTGATTCTCAGGCTCCTTGTCCCTCCCACCTGGTCTATCTCCCTCCCTTCTACTCCTGCACATCGAATTTCGGCGTGACCACGTGGGCGAGAGGCTCTGCGTAACCCTCTCCCCCTCCGCCCTTCCCCCAGCCCACGCGATCTACCTCCTCCTCTAGCTCTTACAACCGGTTGCCAACCCAAGCCTTCGATTTGCTTCGTCTTCCATTAGCGATTCGTTTTTCTCTCTTTTCGCTGAGATACGGCAAATTGACTCTCCCGCGATGGCAAAATTTGACACTGTCGAGGACCGTTGCTCCCTTGCTTGTACCCGCCGAACAGCTTGTATCTTTCGAGAAAAACTTTTATTTTTTTAACTTTCTTTTTTATTAATTTGACTTTTCATTGTTCAATACAGTTGTTCTTGTTTTTTCTTTTTTGTTTTTGTTATAAATTATAAACAATTTCGAGGATCTTCAATAGGGTAACCTTCGCAGAAGTTTTCTGCCGACCAGATAGCAGATGCATTTCTATCTTTTGCCGGTATGTGCTCGTGATCCAGCCAGGGCATCCAAAAACCGTTGAACTTTTCTGGATATCCAGCGGGATCCGGCAAATCGTTGGTCTGTGGCTTCAAAACGGATTGGTAACTTTCGATGAAGGAATTTATCACTGTTATCATCTGCAAAAAAGCTTTCAGTACTCGAGGTAAAATTTTTTTTTTTTAAATTTACGGTACTTACCTCGGGATGTTTATCAGAAATATCCATGGTTTCACAAGGATCTTCAATAATGTTAAATAGACAAGTGTCTAAACATTTTGGAAAGTCAGGTTTACGTGTACAGTGGACGGAGCTTTCTTTTCTCAAATTAGTAATTTTTTCCACTGTGGGGAAGGTGTGATTCAATGATTTTGCGATAGCTTTCCCAGCTAACGACAATGATACGCTCGTAACATTGTAATCCGCTGGCGAATAGTCATTGCCACTCTCGCCGTAGTATTTATCATAAGTCCTAACACCTTTAAAAATAAAAGGAATTCACTTGTAAATCAATGCGTTTTCACGCGAGACATCGATCGGAATTAGACATCCTTTACCTCGTATCAATTTATATTCTCCCATGATAGCCGCCCGAGGTCCAATCACCTCGTCGATATTTACCAACAACGAATCGCGCTTGGTTTTTTCCGCTTGACTCAACGTGGACCACTGGTCAACTCCATCGATTTCGCTTATCGCCCGATGATCACCACCAGCGAGTCTATAGATAGTCGGTAGCCAGTCAGTGACGTGAATGTACTCGTTGCTGACTCGCGACCGGTTCTTCAACAGCGGCGAAAAAATGCAGGTCGGCACTCGCACCCCACCCTCAAAGACCGTCGATTTCATCTGGAATGCGGAGTTTCAACGTTTAACTCGATGAAAAATTGCATAAGCGGAAAAGGCTAAATTTATGACTTAATTACTCCGCGCAATGGATAATTCGATCCGTAATTGGGATAAACTTCGGCAGTAGTTGGAGCTCCATTATCGGACATTAATATTATAACGCTGTTGTCGAGCATATTTGCATCGCCTAGTGCTTTTACAACTTTGCCAACTGATTCGTCCATAGCCGTGACTAGTCCTGAAATATAGATAAATTTCCATGTATGTACTTTCTCCTGCTATTAAACATACAATGGAAAACTTTTGTTTTTATAATAAAATTTACCGGCGTATTTCCTTCTGTTTAGATTTGGTATATAGCCTAAAGTTCTGTTGACTTCTGCCAAATCGCGTACTTCGATAGGATCAACATTTTCACTCGCATGAGCGGCAACGTGGGCGATATGAAGATACAACGGACTTTCTTTGTCATGATTTTTAATGATGAATTCCGCTTGATCGGTAATGAAATCTGTAAAGTATTGATCAGTTTTATGCGTTTCTAATTTCTCCGGTGTGTCCAAGTGAAAATCTATTCCCGTGTGTTTCTGGCATTAAAGAATACAAAGATAATACATGAGTTTATCAATTATTTCATCGAACAATGAGTTGCCAAACAAAACTTCAACTCACATCCTTCGTAAGTGTATGATCGAAATAGCGTATGTATCCTCCGTAATAGCCGGCAAAGGAATCAAATCCCCGTCGGGTTGGAGTATGCTTCTCCGTGTAGTAACCAAGATGCCACTTTCCGACAAGCCGCGTGACGTAGCCAAGCTCTTTCAGATACTGCGGTAGAATTTTCTCGTGAAGCGGTAAGCCCCGTGGTTCGGCTGCGTTTATGGGAAGACCCTGTAGGCCTAAAAGAGAGACAGAGAAAGAGATAAGCATGAGGCAAATACTGAGCTTACCCTGTTCGTAAAAAGGATTAATGTTTACCGGTGCGGATGGGATGCCGACCCGTGAAGAAGGCAGCCCGCGAGGGTGTGCATGTCGGGGCCACGTAGTGCCGACGTAAAATCACGCCGTTGTAGGCGAGAGCATCTACATTTGGGGTTGGGATCTCGTTCGAGCCGTGAAAACCAAAGTCGTCCCATCCCTGTAGGCGAATTTTGTTTTGCTTTGCTCAGTATTTCATTTTCCGGCATCTGGGTTTTTCTTTTCAATAAACCTAGTGCGGCCGGACATTTTCCTTTTTTGTTTTTGTTGAATATCATACACTTTTTTCTTTATGCAAGTTATGAATATTTAAATGTAGAAATATTAAAACCGGAGTACGCTTCAGTTCGAGTAATCTTAATTAAAATCACTACGTTTTTTATTTGTGATATTTTTGCGGTCGCTATTCGTTTTCTTCAAACATTAAAGTCGTACTAAAATTTCGTCGATTTAAAATGTTTAATCTGGAAAGTTGTAATTTCAAACGGAATTGTCAGTTAAAAAGACCAAAAAGCCAATCCCTCTAAATATTAACTCATACTTCAATATCGAAATAGCTTTTACCGTAAATGTAACGGATGCACTTTTGATGAAATAATATCGTTTAATATTATCACTTACCATGTCGTCAGTCATTATTACGATCACGTGCGGCCGCGTTACATTTGTACTCTGGACAAAGTGTTCGCGATTGAAAAAGAACAAAAAATAATTTATCCACGCGAAAATGTACGAAGCTATATCCATGTTTAGCGAATATTTTATTAACAAAAACTATACAGACACGGGCTATTTGAATTTATTTGAATTTAACACGTTTAAAAACACGCGTGTCGTCTCTCAGCAAAAGTCCGACTAAGTCTGGATATTTTTTCACAATCAGCACACAGCTATTCTGATGCAGTTACACGCGGAGTGGGGAGAACTTTATGTATGCGTGAATGCAGGTGTGTCACCAATGAACTGAGATGGGGATTTTTCTTTTTATAGTAAACGAGAAGATCGCTTTCTCACGTGATGCTCCTGCTAACACACAGTAAAAACATTCCTCTTTTATCCGGGAGATGATAGTCAACCGGTTTTTTCTCTTATCACGCATGCAAAATTTTATGTGTACACATTTTTCAACCTACTTTTATACGCCTCTATAGTTTTATGTGGCTATATCAATTTTAAATCATTTAAACGATAAATTTTTATACTCAAAAGAATACTAAATATTACTATTTAAAATGCTGTTACCAAGGGATTATCCATTTCTCAATATAAATTATGCAAAAAGTGTTCCAATTACTTCCACTTTATCAAGGATGTGATTCAATAATATACGAGCCGTACATCATGTAACTAAATAAAAAAAAATGTTTAACATAAAATATGTAAAAGTCAACTAAAGAGTTACGGCATTCCATTTATACATTTCTCAAATCGCGGCTTACAGAATGTTTTGCTTGCAAATCTGCTTTATAACTCGAGATTATCTGTAGCCTGATTGTACATCCTGAAAAAAAGGATAATTAAATTTAATGGATAAAATTTCTAATGAAATAGTATTTACGTTTAGATGAGTACTATCTGTTAAGCATTACATAAAGGATAAACTTCGTTCACCTTTGACATAAATCTGATATATAATATCATTCGTTTACTTCTCGATATGCTAACTAAGCAATTTATACATCACCCGCATAAATATATCACCCGTATTGTTTTACTAATGTTATTTCTAACAACAATAATCCTACAACGCGATCACAAGCTAAAAACAAATTTCCTCGAGAAACTTAAAAATAAAATCTATTAATCCCGATTTAATTCCTCATTCAAATGGCCCCAAAAAGCCCATAAAATTACACAGAAATAATCCGAATGATCCTAGTCCAGCAGCGCTAATTCAACAAGCGTAGCACTAAGTAAAACAATGCAAGTGGCGGCCGTGCAGTAGTCGGCAAGAGCCTCTCCATCCCCCGAAGCGCGCGCGCGTCCTCGTCACGGCGCACAGCAGTCTCGTCTGACCATGCGCGCGAGGTACCGCCAGTCCTCCCCCGTTACCACCACCACTAGCGCGGGGTGGCTGACGCCGCTGGCTTCTTGGCGCCGAAAATTTCCCGCGCCCCGTGGCAGTGCGACGCGCGACCCACAGGCGGTAGGATCACGTCGCCCTCGCCCCCGGGATCCGACATTTTCCACCAGCGTCAGAGGAATTTTTGAGAATCGGCAAGGGAAAAAAGAAAAACAACAGCGGACGGCAGAGGCAACGAGCGCGGACGTTGGACACGAGAGCGAGCAACACCGACAGGCCAAGCACCGGAGCGTTGCCAGCCGGATGAACAGCTCGGAGATGCGATCACTATTTTTCAGAGAAGCCCAGAGCCCTGTGGCCTCGGCGAGATGATGAGGCTGGGAACAATGAGCGATCGCAGGTAAATGTTGTGTATGCTTACGGCGAGTAGGGGAGTACTTGGAGAACCACGAATTGCCCGGTTGTTGCTGGTGCGTTTGTTTGCTTTTCGCAGCTGTTGGAGAAAATAAAAGAGGCTCGCTGTTTTTATGCAATTACTTTAAAAGCAACGGGTAGGCGGGGAAAAATCGATGTCGTTTTGCTATTGCTTCTTAAACGATGATCATTGCTATTTCTGGATGGAATTCAATTCGACGCGTTTACCGCAGCTAGCGCAGGTAATTTTGCGCGTCAAATATACTCGTTCGCCTTCAAAATTGAATTAGAGATAATCGAATAGTTTAATGATCAAAGCTAATTGGTCGGATAAACATATGTAATTTCGAGTGCATTGCGATATAGTTATGTGTGCCAGTATACGGTAATTCGGTAAATATCGATTTGTTTAGGCACGAACTCTCGCAAATATGTGTCAAAATTACATTTGAGCGTATCAATCTATAAAGCTGTTTACAGCCTCGAGTACAAGAAAAAATAATTAAACCTGTGAACCTTGTGCGCCTTGTATATTTACATTAGAATTTTCATAGAAATACAGAGTCAAGAGCAAGTCCGACCTAACAGTGAAAAGAATTTAAGAACTTTAATAACAGTAGCTATAAGTTTTATATTAAAGTATCCTTCTTCTTTGATATTCCAAGTTTTGGCATATTTTATAAATTAACATTTTCAATATTTTCGCGCGCGCGCGCCTTGTGGTATTTCCGTTCGGGGAGGGAGAATTTTAATAAACGAAAATGCGAAATCTTTTTAATTACTTCGGCAAACTGAGATTTTAATTAAATTTGTCCAATTGACAATGTCTCGGCTCGTTTCTTCGTCGATCATAATGAACCGATGGAAATATGAATCGTGCCTAGGGCAAGAGAAGCAAAAGCGTTGCCGCATAACTTTTTCACCCCGCCAGAGCCGCCAAATAAATATTAGAAAGCTTCTCCGAACGCGCATTTCGAAGCACACGATCACATCATATCCCGGAGAAGAGAGTGGAGAAATAGTCTCATTCATAAATCAGGAGCTGTATGTCGTGGCTAAACGGCCCGTGCGATCAATGCGCGGAATCGATCGAGCGCTCCCCTCCACCCCCTCTTGCAGCGCGCGAGTCAGGCGCCAAGCCACTTGTTTCAACTTTATTCGGAGAAGCCGAAGTTTTCAAGACTATAGTCGGAAGTTGAGCGCATATACATGCACGTCACGTAGCCTGGCTCCAAAGGCACGATACTCCGAGCCAGCCCTATACCTCCCCCCCCCCCTATCATTTCATCTCCTCTCTTTGTCTGTGTTATATTAGCAAACGGCTAATAATATCGGAACACGGAATTTGCGCTAGCTGTTTTTAATTTTCTTCAATATTGCCTATCGAATTTGTTTTATTGGTAATCTGGTTATACAATTATTGGCTATTCAGCTATTGATTTCTTTTTCAAGTTTAAAATGAATCTTTTTTTTATTTACCGATGTGTTTTTCAAAATTTCAAACAGTTGCCGTAGACTCTTATCGTGTTACATCTATCTCGAGAGAGCGTATAAACATTAAGCTTTTAAACTTTGAATGATTTTTGTAAACAAGATAAGTTATTTTATTGGTCATCCGGAGAAACGTTTTCAATTAAAAATTCCTTATATTACAAAAAAAATAAAGAAAAAAAGAAAAAAGGAAAAATGTATTTCCGAAACAAATGGGAAAAAAATTTCTCAAGTCGGATTATTCGACTTACTCGAGAACTAAACAAATAAATTCGTAACCATCGAATTATTGATTCCTCAGTATTCGATGATTTATTTGCTTTGGATGGTATGAGCCATGCAAATAATTTCCGCTGTAGAAAATTGGAAAACTTAGAAGAAGCCGGGCAGTTGTAAATAATAACCAGGTGAAAGTTCCTCAGCGAAAACCGGCAGACTAAACTTTTCCCCCAGCATCCCTAGGAAGCCTATGAAAAATCGATCGGTCGCATAAATCTTAAAATTTCAAAAGCTGTCCAGCCTAAAATTAAAAGCGTAAATCTCGGGGACCAGTCAATGTTACGCTCGGCCTCTCCCCCCCTCCCTCTCTCTATCTCTTTCGCGGTGCTTACGCGCAAAACCACCGCGGTGACCAGAGGACGGAAAAGGGGAACATCGAAACCCGCGCGATTTACGGTAATGCCTCGGTGCAGCCGAATGCCCGCGGACGTATCGTTCTTTTGCTCCACGCTCTTGCGGACGTTCATTGTACAGGCTCATTCATAAACGATATCCCGACGCTGGCGATACTGCCGCTTTAATTATGCTTTTCAAGCGTTGGGCTTTACCAACTGATTTCCATGCGGTTAAAATAAATTTCAAGTGGAATTCCTTGTTACGCTGATTGCTACAGCATTTACAAGCAGTTTTGTAAAACACTCGTTATGTACTTTTTACTCTTCATTCGAATAATTTTCAAACTTTATGAATTGCTTGCTATGAGTTTACGTTTGATGAGAATTGTAATGTTTGCTGTTAATTAAAAATTAAAATATTGCTGAAGGACTACCATGTCGTATAACAAAACTATCGATCCATTGACTTTATCATTTTTTGCGGATACATGAAAGTATTGCACTTGGTTCAGTAAAATATTCAAAGACATAGGAGTCTAAACCAAAGCTGGTTTCGTGAGTATCGAAAGAATATTTCCGATTTAAATCGAGCTACTCGTCATTCTTAAGGTAATGTTCCCGTCAAACTTTTCACACATGGGTATAAAGCTTTTTCCCCTACTTTTTCAAAAAAGTCGATTCACTCCTGACGATTATTGACGAGCGTTTGAAAGGCCGTAAAACACGCTTCGTTCTCATAAACGTTCAGTCTCTCGTAATCCCATAAACCCGAGCGAGCAACAACGAAAAAAACAAAGAGCAAGTAGAAAACGTAAATTTGCTATTTCGCCTTCTTTTATAACCACCAACTGTTTGAGAGTCAAACATCTGGCAAATAAGCGCGGCATCCCGCAGCCTGTACAAACACGCGCAATCCTGAATCAGGCGCAATCTTGGAAGTCCCGCAGGATATTAGAGCTTGTCATATAGTGATCGATCCGAGGTATCCGTCCGTCCTCGGTTCAATATCGTCTACTCACCAAAGCGCGTCCCTCTCAGTTCTTAGCCTCTCTCTCTATCTCTCGGCTCTCGTCTATCATGTGGGCTTTACGCTGCTGCCGACATCAGCGGCCTTGGGACTTTGCTTGACGAGTGCTCTAACGTGAAATCCGACAAAATGACACGTGGACGTGAAATCGCCGGGCTTACGCGGGCCTACTTCGAGCTTTCACGTTGAGCCGCGGCAGATCAACAAGATAAATTATTTGTCGGCGTAAATGCCAACTTTTTGTTTTAATCGAGGAACTTTGGAATATTTTTTTCAGCTTTTTCAAACAATTTTGAATTTTCATTAAGAGACGGCTGGAATAATTTATGCCGTGTTGCCCGATGAATTTAGTCGAGTTTAGGTAAGACGTTATTAAATTGGAATAATTTCGGCTAATTTATGACCGAGTATTAAACGTGCATCAATATCCGATGCTCGGCTATCTAAAATAGTTACGGAAGCTACTAAATTAATCAGAAACATTACAATTTAATTATAGGAAGTGCAAGTAGTTAGCGGCCCTGATTTATTCCGAGTTTAAGGATCATCGGTTTTACTACAAAACACGTATTCCGTTCGATCATAATTGAATACGGGATTTTAGTAGATACTTCGTGTCGTGTGTCGATAAAATGTATTCAATACATTCACCTTAATAGATGTTTTGAATTGTAATTCAGAAAAACATTTTAATTTTAATTCTCTTCAATAATACACTGGAGCTTCTATATTTATTAACTTAATTATACAATTTTTTCGACAAAATTTTCTGCTGTACCGATAAAAAGGAAACGAAACTTGGTAAAAGTGTCGCAATGTACTGTAATCCGCAAACGTAACAGCATCGTTACGCAACGATTACGTACATAAAAAAAACATTCTCAGTTTTGCATAAAAATCAAAGTACTTGATCAAAAAAGCTTAACAGTTAGCCTTCAATGATTCGATCAAATAATCACGCGCGCGCGATATCCTTTCATAATTTCTCTCGCGAACCCAGCGTCGAACTTGCGACGGAGCAGCGAGCTCGTTTAGCACGAGCCGCGGCAAAGAAAAGGGACAGGGGCCGCATTGATCGCGAGTTCTCCTCGCTAATGGCTTGAAGCGGGCCAAAGAAAAGGAGAGAAGCTTGGAAGGATTCGCTTTTGTAAAGACGCTCGCGCAGGCCGCCCCGCTCTCTCTTTCTCTTTCTCTCCAAGGAAGCGCGATCAATCTGTCGCGGTAGCGAAGAAGAGCTAGAGAAGAGAGGGAAGGGGAGGCAGGCCCTTCCGACGAAGGCTTATTTCCCGTGGCTCCCCGGCTGAAAACAGAGAAAGAAGAAGAAGAAGAAGAGGGCCTGGCTGTAAATTTATGGTCACAGGGACGCGCTTCCGGTTCCCTCTTCGCGTCGTTGGCACGGCTGCTGCAATGCTCGATTTGCCCGGCCAAGAAGCCTCACCCCTTAACCCCCCCCCCGCTGTTTTGGTCCGGAAAAGGCGTCTGGTTCTATTCTGCGACTGCTTGGATTATGTTTGGATTCGCAATATAGCGGGAGTTAATTTAGTAGCGCCTATTTAGCAATTCATTGGTCTAAGCTTTTTCGAGGATATGCCGCGTAACGACGGAAATTTCGCCTAGAGCTGATTTTAATTGTATCTCAGTGTTTATCATGACGTCATAGCGCATAATTTATGAGCACGAAAATCTTATTTATTAAGCCGTTGTGGTTTTATTATTATTATTTTTTAATATAAAACCTTTCGACGTAAAATGAAAAGCGCTAATTTTTATTTGAGGGCTTTATGCAATTATGAAACTCTTTTGTCTTTGCGTGACGATAATCAAAGCAACCGTGCCTAGAGCTATATAGTCCTCCTTAGCTCCTTTAGTCGCTGAAGGAAAAAAAAACGAACGTAAAGTACACTTTTCTGTGTGAAACCTTGTTTTATCAATTATGCTTTAATAGCACGTGCCGATATCGCAAGCAAAGAGCTGAAAGCTCATACGGAGCCTGGAGCTTTGAAATAATTTTTTTTCTCTTTTTTTCGCTGAAATCGTTAACATCGTTTCTGCCTTTCCAGCCCCGAAGTATATTACATATTTTGAAAGACCAGCGGGACATTCTCAAAGAAATAAGGGCGGGGTTAATTGTTTACTTGCATGACAGTTGTTGAAAACTGTTTTGCGACAAAATTCAAGAACGCGCGGAGCTTGCAGTATTTACGTAAATCGCCAAGGGGCAGATTTACGTTGTTGCTGCGCTCGCTTGTTTTAAAATGCATAGAAAACTTAAACTCTTGCCATCAATGAAACGAGGGGCAGGGGGTGGGGGAGTAGGAAATTAAAAAAGACGCGAGGTCTTCTTTGTCCTTAGGGCTCTTAGTCGGCAAAGCGGAAAGAAATCCACGTCAGCGATAATCTGTCGCAAATGAAGAAGGCCGCTTGTCACGCTTATCTCGCGTTACAAGCCCGTGCACCCGAGGGCCGATCGATCCGGCTCTCACTCGCGCGCCCATTATGCACGTTCATCCGGCCGGCGTGCAATCCACGACCGCGTTTCCACCTAACAATTGCCCCCCACTCCCTCCTCCTCCTCCTCCTCCTCCTCCTCCTCTTGCCATGTGCGAATGCCTGACACGCTTTTTATTTTTAATGCCGCATATTTAGATTTTTGATGGCCGCTCAGATGTAGGGCTGGAAGGTTTCGAGACTACACACGTGAATATAAAGCTTGCACCTTTTTTTTTATTTTATTTCGTGAAAGCTATTTTTGGACCGCGACTATTTTCATTGCACATCGGATTTGGATGTTTATTGTTGGAGCTATTTCGTCGTAACGTAAAAGGAAATTGAAAAATAAACAAAAACATTAAATGACTTACAAATCAATTAAACGCCTTGCACATTGGTCGAAGATCAACAGAATAATGATAAGCTATACAAATGCAGCCCCCACTCTCCATTTTTGGAGAGCAATCCTAAAAGTACAAGAGTGGGTCAAGCTGGATTGCGAAATATACCGTATAATTGGCATTCCTTTAGCCCCTCTCAGTCCCCTCACCATCGTCCAACTCTCTAGTTTTCCAAGTCTCCCCAGAGCGTGCACGCCTACGCACGCGCGGCTAGAATTTCCTGAATAAACGCCCACGCCAGGCGAGGGGGGGGGAGAGGAGGGACGGCTCCCGAAACGTTTCGATTTCAGGTTTTACCTCCCGAACGAGCGACGCACTACACGTGCTCGTACGAGATTAGCTCGGCGCCGTGGAATTCGCGCAGTGACAGCGAAATGCAGGAAGCCGCGGGAATTCGGTCGTACTCGTATTCTCGATTTTCGTAATTAATTTCACGAATCTTTGCTCTACCTTCTATCCCTATTAAATTGCTTTCCACGTATCATGGGATTTTCAAGCTCTTTTTCCACGGAATTGATGTATAGACGCAAATGAAAGTTTATAATTTATCGTTGTTTTATTGAAAAAAAAAATCAAGATAGGAGCGATAATAAAAGCATTGTTGCGTCGTAAGTAGACTTAGGTAAATTAGAAGCAGCGGCTTAATTACTTCAATAATGACGGGAGTTTAGTAGCGGCCGTTAAAGTAGAAGCATTAATGACCAAGTACCGGGAATAAAATAAAATTCGTTTTAAGGCCTAAAAGTAGGCAATTCCGCTTGGCTTACGAGACGCGTGTTATACCGCTAATCACGAGCTAAAGTTGCCGAAAAGCTATTAGCCTAAAATCTCGCTGAGGAAAAGTGCACTTGCAAATTAATAAAAATCTTCCCTTCGACTCATTTTGAATTAGACGCGACGCTAAACTAATAGCCGTCGCGTTATATTCGAAGTAAAAGCCGAGTCCTGCGATTCGAAATTCATAAGAATTCATCAACAACATCATTATCAAAGCGAACCCCTTAATAGCCACAGACACTAATTACCCTCTGTCTCCACCGAACAAAGAAACGTTCACGCAACAATTACCTTCGAATTGATTTCCATTTTCATTAGTTTAACGAGACCGCGAATAAAGTCATCGCCGCGGACAATAGTTCGGCCAATTTTGCCCTCTGACCGCCAAACGTAACTTGCCCCGGGAATAAAGCCTCGGCCGATTCTCCCGCGTACGTCTTCAATTAAGTTTCAATTAGTGAGATCACAAGATTCCCCTGCGGAGACACAACGGAAACCAGCCCCGCCGAGGTGAATTCGATTAGACGCCTGCTCGATAAATTAGCATGGACGATGCGGAGCAAGAAACTGCCCCGCCAACAATCGTCTTACCTTTTACCTATTCTCTTTCTTCGACCTCTATCTCCGAATATAAACTCATCAGTTCTCGCTCATTATTGCTGACTCGTCTCTACCGAACGTAAAGAATCCGGCATTGAAAGCACGAGATGTATGAATTTGTCAATGATATAGGGTTTCGATGCGGCTGGGCTCAGCTGTTTAAAAAAAAAATGATTAAGACCGTATTAGGATTATATTTTCTTTTTCAGGCGACAGTTAGAATTTTAAAAGCTATCGACATTCGTACGGTAAATCGATGAATCCTTTTCATTGACAAAACGCAATATCAACGAGCTTTTCCAATTTGACTGACGCGCGCCTTATGCAGCGAAAAATATAAAGCTTGCCGGAAGAAACGTCTTTCAAACGAGCACGGGGGATACTTTCAATTAAAAGCATCGCGTGCCGCTAGAATTTTCCCCTTTTTCTCTCATTCGACGTCTCATCGGAACACCCAGCAGTTTGCTATTCGCCTCGTCTTCGAACTGTTAAATAAACAAAAGCTGACCTCAGCTTGAATACATATAGCGAGAGCGTGACGAACAATACAAAGGTCGAGCCCTGCGCCGATGTGTAAAGCCCGTGTCGTCGTTTCCTCTCGTCACGGCACAAATGAGAAAAAATGGAGCCCACAAAAAGGATGACGAGATAGAAAAGGGGTGGGGAAAAAAGAAAGAAAAATAAACCCGTCCTCGATAATAAAGACGTGCCGGGGTGTGTCGACGCAACACGTCTTCACCTGGTAGAATATCGAAAACGATTTTGTACGTTACGTTACTACCGCTTCATATTTTCCACCCGGAGTTTCCCTAAGTACAGCCGCATGAAATTAGACTATCCAATCGGTATTCAAATTTCACCGCTCGCTCAAGTTAGTTGGAGCCCATGTTCGTAAAAAATCTCCTGCGCGAGTTAACAGTCCTCGTTAGCGCGTCGTCAGCTGTTCAAACTGCTCGTATGATAAAAATCGGCGACGGAAGGTTTCGGTTGGAAACTGAGATAGCGCGTAGGCGCGCTTGCTATGCTCGTACTTTGGGAAAAGTTTGCGCGATCGCCCCGGCAATCTGTCTAAGCTAGCTTTGCTTTACCCTCGGCCGCTCCTGTGTATACCTCGGAAAGTCCTACGTCGAAGAAGTTCCCCGCCCACGCGAGGATTCCTTTGAATACAGTCTCAAGGAGGCTGTTACTGCATGGATTCCGAGTGTCCTTCGGCTTCGGATCAAAGGACCGGGGCTCTCTTGCGCTTATTTTATTGCTGCTTATGCGCTTGTCGCTCGAATTCCAAATTTATGCGGTCTTCTCACTGGCCCCAAGGATTCATTAGTGTCAATAGTCATGCGTATTTAGAATAGATAACGACGAACGTAATAATGAAACGATTTGAAAAAAAAAACAAACTATCCAGACTGCGATTTCGTGGTTCTCCAAGTGTGAAATGATAATTATAAAAGGATGTTACTATATTGATATGATTAAATTATTTTCCCTCGCAGATACCGAGTGTACACCCAAGCACACAGACTGCAATGCACTAAGCACACAGTGAATTTGAAAGCAACGAAGAAACTAAACTACTAAGTAGATTAACACTAGTATAACAGACACTCGTACAACTCTCGAAGATACGGCTCTCTACGTCATCAGGCTGAAAATTCAAACGACCGTCCAGTCAGTCGAATCCGAGCACTGCACCAGCACCCCGAGAGTCTACCTTGATAAGCACCGACTCCAGCACCGAAGACTCCTTCGTGTACTCGGTCAGCAATAGCGGCATGTGTTGCGATCGATCCTCGCGACGTTATCAGGCCTAGAGAGAAAGAGGGTGCCTCGCAGCCAGCGACCTTGACCCAGCTAGTGGCCAGACTCCCGCGGCAATATTTCAACGGAGTGTCTTTTCGATGCGTCTCCAAAGAGCTTGCGGCTTCTCAGCTTCGCCGTCTGTCTCACCGTCGAAGCCGCACTAATGAGACTCGGCAGGCGACTGCAAGCTTACAAGTGCCGCGAACCCGCGGACCGCTGGCTGTAGTAGATGCTGCTACTACTGATGTCAGCATAGGCTCGTTAGCCCCGATCATTCAGATGTGAAAGGTTGTAAAGCCGAGGAACTGCCAAGCGTTGGGGCTTTCTCAGAACAAGAGAGGTAGACAGAGCGAGAGAGAGAGAGAGAGCGATAGAAAGGGAGAGAGAGAGAGAGAGAGAGAGAGAGAGAGAGAGAGAGAGAGAGTGAGATAAAGGGGACTGAGGGAGCTGGAAGAGAGTCAAGCGGTAATCCCATTGTCGTCGGAGGGCTGTACAAAGGATGTACGAGCGGAGGAGATGACAAGGTGGTATTGGCGGGACGAGGATGACGCTGCAGTGGCTCGAGGTTGGGGCTATCGAGCGGCTCTAGAGGCTGTTATGCCCTGATCAGCGGCAGCAAGCGCTTGGCTGTTGGAGTAACAAGGCCGGAAGTGTGGAACCTTGGCGAAGGGGCCTGCCGGAGTCCGGGGCGAAGCCGTCGTCGTCGTCCTCCTCGTCCTCGCCGCCGTCTTCGTCGACGTCGTCGTCGCGCAAGCCCACCACCTTGCGCAACTTGGTCCGTCGGCTGAGTGGCGGTGGCGGCGGCGGCGGTGGCGGCGGCGGCGGTGGTGGTACTGGTGCCAGCGGCAGCAGCCAGAGCGCCAGCAACGAACAGCTGCCACAAGGCCAACAGCAGCAGCAGCAGCCGGCAAGACAAGTAGCATCAATTCCGCCGGGCGCCACGGTGTCAGGCTTCCCAGCGGCTTCTGGGCCGGTCGGCCGCGCGAGCTGCCTCAGCCGACGGGCCAGCCGCGAGCTCAGTCCCTCATCGTCCACGTCCGCCTCGTCGACCCCGGCGAAATTGCCGGGCAGCACTAGCAGCGCCGCGAGCAGCAGCAACACCGGACATGAGAGCCATCAGCAGCAGCAGAAACATCAGCAGCAGCAGCAGCAGCAGGCCGGGCCCGGGGGCGGGGGCGGAGGAGGCCCGACCGCCGCCAGCGCTGGGGGCGGACAGGATTGGAGAAGGCTAGTCGGCAGCATCAGGCGCAAGGTCGTCAAGAGGAAATCCCAGCCGCAGGCTGCCCCGAGCATATGCGAGCAGACGCTTCGGGAGAGCAGCGGCCAGAAGCATCAAGATGACTTTCTTAAAGCCACCATGAGGATTTTTCTCGTTGTCTCGCCGCCGATGGGCCGCGTGCAGGTAACGCTTTATTTATTCACTACCCGCTGCCTGCTTCTTCGGCCTACACCCAACATACATTTCCCAGAGCGGAGCTCTACCTTTACAGCGTGCGCTTAATTTAAAGCGCGTGCAGCTGGTATCGTTTTATAAATTCAGAAATTCCCTTTGTTTAATCCGCATGCTAAGTCGAAAATTTATACAGCGCTCTGTATTTGCATGGACTTGTTACTCGGGCTTCTCAATCCTCTATCATTTTTTTTTATTATTATCCTCGGCAACAATTTAACATTTTGTATTTCCCGTAAACTTTTCGGCGACAGCCGAAAAAGAAATAAGGCCCTGTAATACCCCCGTTTTGCAGTACATTTGCCCGCATGCACTTGTAATCTTCGTAAAGCAGCTTTGAAAAATCAGGGCTTTCGCCGACTGAAAAACGACATATTTTCACTCGCTCCTCGGCGTACTGGAGGGGGCAATCCTTTTCAACGCTCTCCCGCGAAAATCCCATGGCCCGCAAGCTTTCGCTGCGCGAAACGCGCCTGTACGAATGCGAAGAAAGCAAAGAGGGAATGGCGATACTCACACACAGACACCTCCTCTTGTGTACATAAAATAACGAGTAGTCGAGCTCAAGCGCGAGCATGAATTGCTTATGATTACGGCCTTGCAAGCAATGGGGAAATGTGGGTCGCCTCAACTTTCTCCACACCACCACCGCGCTATACTTGCGGCTTCGATTAAATCCCGCTCCTCCCCCTCGATGGCCCTACAAACTCGCGCGGCAGTTTAAAAAGAAGCTCCGACTACTCGTTCTCCCAGCGTACGATTCGATCTCTGTGTATACGTACTATGCCAATGTTGTCGATGTGAAATACGCATTCCTACGGGGCCGATCGTTTACACCGTTCGTCCATTTTCCAAATAAATAACTCGGGGAAAATGCAACCGGAGTAGACCATAAATCATTTAATTTGCGCCTATTGGATACGGAAAAATAGAACACGCATAGAGTTTACGACATAACCAGGTACTTTGACAAAAAAAAAAAAGGAAAACTGACAGGGAATTCCAGTCCGCGCTTGATTTACAGATGTACAACAGTGGGAATTTTGAAATTCGCCGAGCGTCCGAAAGCGCAATGTTTCAGGGTGAGCAACAAGGCGCGCGACACGTAATACGCGACAATTACTGGCGCCTCGAAAATCTCACCTGACAGTCTACCACCATAGCCGAGAGAGAGAGAGAGAGAGAGAGAGAGAGAGAAGCAGACCAATCGGCCCGTAGACAGCTGGTCTAATCCTCGAGTTGCAGTTAGTAACAAATTGCGCTTTCTCCTCCGTGCAATTAATCTCCGCTACCCAGTGCTTTATCAGGCTCCCCCTCTCTGCCCCCTTGTCTCGCCTCCAATTGCAGCTTGCGCGGAATCCAGTTGGCTGGACTTGCGTCAAATACAGCGGCAAGCTTAATTCTTTCTAATTATTCAACGAGCCTACTGCCAAGGTTCTAAAAGATCGGAAACCTCGAAACTCGCGTCGAAACTCGGCCATCAAAATAACGACGAGCTTGCGAAAGTGTCCCCACGACTGCTGCTTTACGGCTTCTAATAACTCTCGAGATCACAGCTTTCGCGCCTAATGTATCCAAGCTTGATTAAAGTGGTCCTAGTCGACGCGAGATTAAAGCCCTCTTGGCTTGCCCAAGCCCCAACCTCGTATTGGAATAATCAACGTTTTTTTTTCTTTCCTTCGTAGAAAACATCGAGCTTGCGCTCACGCACGCCCTATAAACAGCTTTATTCGCGTTGGGCTTCTCTCTTTCGTTTTATTTTCCTTTCTTTTTTATCATCAATTCCTGTTGGCCGAAAAGCTCGGCCCTTTAGCCGTCATGATTATGCACAATTCGCATGGCTCCCGCGCTCGGCATAATTACCGGCGTGAAAGCATCGAAAACTCATTTCAAGCCAAGTGTCGTGCGGCCCGGAGAAAAGAGGGAGCCAAGTCATAATGGAGGCTCGGCATTTTTCCATTACAGCCGTTGGAAATCGAGCAGATCGATATACATACTACACTTGGGAACTAGAGGGAGAGGCGCGACTAAATTGCCGCTGCTGCTGTTGAGAGCCAAGTCCCGATCGCTTTTATACAAACTGCTCAATATGTATGCGTCCGGCGATCCGGGGGACAGTACGCTCGAAACATAGCCATACCCGCGCCACGGACCCTCTAATTCGCTTTCGTTGCAGTCCTGAAAGCACTTCGCTCGCGCCCGGGATCGGACTGCTCCAGATGTTTTAGCTTAAACGGGGACGGAAGTAAATGAGTTTAGCTCCTCCTGCGGTCTCTACGTTCTTCCGTGGATCGCGTTGGAAATAATGGAAAAGCCATCCGTACGTGTGGATGTATCAAGGTTGAACGAAGAGATGAAACTGCTCGGCGGTGATAAAATTTTGAAAAGAAAGCTCCGAGCTAAAAAGACTTTGCTGAGCTTAAAAGACGAGCTTGCGGCCAGAATGGCCGAGCAGTGTCGTAAAAGGAAATATTGCGGCGCTCGTCCGTCGAGATGACGCCGAGAGAAGACAACAGCAAGCATCTGAAGAAAAAAGCGGAGGGAGAGAGAATGGAAAGGGGGAAGGGGGGAAAGGGGGACGAGACCGATGGGGCATTACACTGGGCCGCGTTAGGTGATCCTCCTTGACGGCTGCTGCTGCCGCCTTTTTCCGTCTCCTCATTGTTTTTGTCCCTCCGCATCCGCACTCTCTCGTGATATTTTTCTTCCTTAACACTGCTCGATCCTTGTACTTCACTCCTCTATCTCTCTCTTTTCCTCTCTTCTTTGTTTATTCTTTTGCTCTTACTGCTTCTCTCGAGCTTTACATCACGGCCTCGAGACTTTGCGCGCTCGAGGTTGCACACAAAAAGTCATTCACTCCGCTAACGCACGACTATCGGATGGAAAAATGTTACTGAAAATTATTCATGCTCGCGCGATTCCGAAAGCCATTGTTCCTCTTTGATAAATCTCTACGTTTACTTTCACCTACTACAGGACTTGGGCATTACGCGTCTTTGAAAGGATAATAACAAGTTTGCGTAGACGCGAGAGCGTTTGATCCACAACGTCGGCAGAAACAAATTCAATAACAAAGTTTATCAAAAGTCTAAGTCACGGCTGGAATGTATTTTTATCGCGACACGAGGCAAAAAGGTATATTGAAAAGACCTTGCCGAATCTCTGGCGCCTAGCCAAAGATTACAATACAACGCTCCCCCCTCTTGCTCTCCCATTTCCGTGGGCGGAGAAATTCTTTAGTTTCGTATCTCAAACAGTTGAAGTGAGTACGAATTCTAAATTTCAGCAAAACGCCACGTCACACCGACACGAATGGGTAATACACTTCATTGGTAATCAGCCTGTGCTACACAGAATCGCGGCAAATGTAAATGAACAGTGACTGGGCACGCTTATTCTCGTTTTCTTGCTGTCGATGGGCTTTTTTTTCTTTTTCGTGCGTTAGGTTTACAAGACAAATGGCTTTTAGTTGAACCAAATACGATTATCTACAATCATTCCTCGAGTAGTAAAAAAATGGGATTTCTCTTTGAAAAAAAAACTCGAGCCCCGTTCTATTCAAGTACAAAACAAAAGCAGCGAAATTTCCGTTTTCAGCGATAGCCCTGTGTGTACGTTGCAATCTTTGGCTTCAGGCCAGAGCCTTCAGAGACACCCAGAGGATGCCTTCTCGGCAAATTCTCTTTCTGTCTCTGGTTCTTTTACCCCCAAAGAGCGCGAGATGCCGTATACATAAAACAAGAATATCGTTGTTTTTTTAATGAGAAATAAATTGTTTGAAGCGAGCTGTAAAATAAAGGTAAAATTTTAAAGGCAATAAAAATAGTTTATGATTCTCTTTTTTTTAAACTCATAAATTAAATAATAAATTTGGAAAATCAATTTATAAACTCCAAGTATCGTAAGTTTCAAGCATATGTAAAATTCATTGATTTTCACTTGAGTACAAGATAAAAAAAACACACATTTTGGATATAAGAGCAAGATAAAAAAAATTAAGTAGATAAGTCAGAGTATGGTCAGGCCAAAAAATTATCTTTATCTTCTAACAGTTCAAATAATTTGTAAATTTTTTACTCTCACAAATTTCTTAAATAAACATCATAAATTAGAGGCACGAAGTACTAAAGTTAACAAAAAACTACGAACGTAAGCCAGTAAACACTTTGTCGAGGTGAGATCACGATTAGCCGCAAAACGACGCATAGCCTGGCGATAACGTCGCTGTCGTTCAATTAATTGAACGTCAAGCACATGCCATCCCATTGCATAATTTGCTGATTACCGATCAAGCACTAGAGTTTTGTTGCCTTGCCCCTCTCCTTCGGTTTAATTCGAGCTTTGTGAGGTTAAATAAAAGTAACACGGATAGAGTTGTTCCGTGAAGCATTGTAACAGGCGATCGTTAAAGCATTAAGTCACCTTGAAATACACGATTGAAACTGATAAGACCGTTTTAGCTGGTTTTTCCAACAATATTTTATTTGTACATTCGTCCATTTTACGTTTAAATACCAAGCATCTGATACTTGTTCTCGTAGTACAAAAACTCATTCCACTCAAGTACTCTTCCTTCACTTTTCCAAGAGCGCGACTCCAAAGTGTCTGTAGCACTCGTTGCTCTCTGCTCCAAAATAATTTTAATTAGTCAACGCCACTTTATTAAAGTAGCTCGAGCTTTTAAATACTTACCGTACTTACGGCTCAGCGAATGCAGTGCACGTGTACACGAGGAAATAAGCTTTTCTATCGCGTATTAAATTCAAAACGATAACACCCAAAGTCGGAGAATAAAAAGCACAAAAGACCAAGGCTCTCGGCTAGTGTTTATCTCTCCGAGCTGGAGACGGCGAATCGCCGCGTCGGAGCTTTAGCGGTCAGCGGAGCCGACGTCCGACAGGTGCGCGGCCGCGCTCACCTCCCGGCAATTTCGAGAGAATAATGGACCGCGTCTAATCTCGAAACTGCATAATTCCGATCTCTTACCGTTTTCCCAGGGCCCTCCATCTGGCCCTCTCTAGAATAACAATAAGTGGGTCGATGCTTGAGAGTACCGCCGGCCCTCCTCTCACCCGCCCCCCTCCTCGACCGATAAAACAGCCGGGAAAATTTGCAAGCCATCCACGCTATTACGTATACGTACACGAATGCGCGGGCGGCCTAGCGCCCGTTCGCCAAATGAAAACGCCCCTCCAGATGAAATTCTCGAGAGCGCCGGAGCTAACGATCGTTGCGATTCATTTGCCAAGCTAAACCGACCTCTCAGCGGGCTTGCCGCTTTCTAAACATCCCCCCCTCCTTTGTGCATTCGAATGTTTTGGAAAATTATACCATTAAATTTCGTGTTCTATAGCTGTTAATGCTAGCTGTAGTTTCTTGCCTCACAAGCTCTACTATTAGAAGTTCGTTTCAATTTACCAAAAGACTCTTACGCAAAACATTCCGTCATATCGCTTTCAAAATCTAATTTGACGAGGCAGTGTGAAATTCCATTCTGCCGAATATTTTACAACGAGAAAGAAAGAGAGAGTAAGAGAGAAAGGTTCGAGTGCGACTTAATTACTTTGCTCGGACTAACTAGCGCGCGACTACTGGAATTGCGAGGGAGAGCTACAGAGGCGATGGCCGATTCGTTAGACGCCAATTTCAAGGGGAGCAGGCTGAAGAGTGAAAGTATACAATGGAGCGTGATGGAGAAGGGGCTAAACTGTGCTTTTCACCGGCTACGGCATACTCCCGGCAAACTTATCGGAACACGAGAGGCCCTGGCACGCATAACTTGGCCGAGTTTTCGCGCGCGCCTCTCGTGACCCTAAGACCGACGTGAGGATTTAACGGCTGGTGGGAGCAATTAAAAGTCAGCGTGAATGACGACGAAAAGCTCGGCTGGTAAATGCATGGCTGAGAACAGCCGCTAGAGAAAACTGGTCGCGAGCCACTTCGCAAAAAATTCTCGAAGGAGTTTATAATTAGTACTTTATTAAGAACCTCTTCGTTTGCTGCTTTTTGTGGCTTTCACAGATTTTTTTTTATTTTGGGAGTAAAAAGTCAAGAAATTGATATCACGTTAATCGTGTTGAATTAAAAATTGGAAAATTAGACACATTTATAATTTTAAATTTTCTGTGATAAAAGATAAAGATAAAAGATAAAGATAAAGATGAAAGGCCAGGTTGTTTCTAAGAAAAAGTTTCTATTTAATTTATAAAATATGTCAATGTCACCTTGACATCATATCTTTTCCTCCATGTCCCTCTTTTTTTTAACGGTCAGGACTTTGTAAGTCAGTGCAGAAAAGGTTCGGCCCTTACGATGGCTTCCATCGTGCCTTGAGTTCAAATTGAATTTATGTGCATGTAAATCGCAGCCGAAAGCGAAAAGCTCTAATCCCCTCGGGTGGAGATCAGTGCAGAGACGGCAACCAACGCTGAATTTCTCCCGATGTTTTATCTCTCTTTTCTATCTCTCACGCGCTAACTGAATGAGACGAAGAGAGAAGCGCTTGGGTCCAGTTTCGTGTGTGTGCTCTGGCTACTGTGTATGCTTATCAAATCTGAAAGCTGAGCGGAATCGCTAGACCGAATTCGAATAATCACGTTGGGAAAATACTATACTGCGAAAGCAAATTTTTATTCTGAAATAGCTGTTTGGGCGACTGGGCTAATATTGGGCTTACGTTTAATACGGATTAGAAAAAAAGAAGTAGGAGAAATTTTCAATTTTTTTTAATCTTTTTGTTTTCAGCCGAAAATAAGGGCGAACTTTAATTGATCCGTGAAGAAAGAAGCTTTACTCGTAGTTTGAAGCGCAAAGTTTTCTTAATGCGTTGCGCTTGAATTTTCTTTTGAATCTTAATCAGTAATTTCACGTCCAATGAATCGCCACTTATACTGTTGAATAATTTTATTGCAATTATTATAAAAACTTTGAATTTTGAGTACTTTCCTTTCTTTAATTAAAAAAAAAGAAGATATAATCTTTACTAATTTCTTTAAAACAATTCTATTTTTCAATTGTTACCAAAAAAAAATCCAATTTCCGCATATCTTTCTAGCGTAGCAAAATCGTGTTCCTACTATTCGAAACGAAAGGAATCAATGCTTTGATAAAATCAACCAGACCCTATCAAATTACTCGAAAAACCGTATAGTCATCCGAAAAAGTAAGCCGAACAATAGAGCCTGTCCTTGAATTGAATAAGCCTACTTCGAGATTCTCATGTGTTTTGCCCCCTCCCCGGTTTCGTAGTCTTTCTTCCCAGTGCTGACTCGACAGCTGTTCGCCTTAAAACCAGACACTCGAGTCGCCCTTTGTCCTCGATCTTGCTCTTCCTTGTATTTTCTTTCCATCCAAGTAATGTATGTTACAAGAAACGATGATGAGTGCCTGGTAGCTTTATTCGCTTCTACAAAGACATACGATCTGATACTCAAAATTCAAGGGTCCAGAGAAGTAGTTACTATGGCTCTCTCGAAACTCAGTTTATCAATTCTTTTATGTACGTTTTTCGCCGTTGACGATCTAATCCCATAATAATATTACGCTTTTATTTGTCTATGAATAAAAAGTAAACAAATTAAATAAAAATAAGATTCAATTATTTTTTTTCAACCGACTACAATGAGGTGTGAGAAGAGACTAACTTCACCGAAACTGAACATCACAGTTCCAGACTCCGAATGTAATTCTCCAAATTCAGCCGCAAGCGCGAAGAGAATTGCAAAGTTTCGCACTTGCTCGCGATAACGGTAACGGCCCACGCACTAGTGCCCGTCAAGTGCTTTGGCTGGAATCGCGGCACACAAGTGTTTTGAGGCGCTTCTAAGCGCATTGCATGAATTCTCCGGCTACCAGAATTGTATCTCCTTGGTCTCTCCCTCTTCTTCCGCGAGCCAATTAAATTTGCGTTTATTAAAAAATTTCGCTAGTAATCCTCGAAATATGTTGTGCCTGGCATTTTCCGTTTGATTTATGCCGAGTGTACGCGTTGGTTATGATCTATATCAAAGATTAGCATTGAAAAGCCCTTTCTTCAAAATTTACGATCGCGTTCTCGTACGAAATCTCATCTGCCCGGTAAAGATTTACCACGTTCGCACGAGTGGCCCCCCCTCCCACCTCGTAAACATGAATCTTTAACGTATCCGACCATAAAAATGTTCGGCGCATTTGGAAACTCAAGAAGCTCGGCGCTGCAAGCTCATAAATCTGTACAAGCGCTAGCGTATAAGAAAAGAAATCCCGAGTGATCCCCGATGGACCGTGACATTCGAGGGGACAGCTCGCGAGGTGAAATTACAGTTTGCGAAACTTTGGCTCGTGGAGAGAGGCCCTGAGGCGCTCGGTCATCCGAGCAATTTCTGCGAATAAAGGCGACGCCCATGGCGGGCTGAAAGTGCCGCCAGGGAACCAGCCGGCTCCACACCCCTTAGCGCTCGAGTCTTGTATTGTTACGGAGAGTTTCTCAATAGTGATTAAGGACCTTAACTGTTGCTCTCCTCCCATCTGACCGCCTACTCGTTGTGCTAACGGTAACTGAAACATTGTTTCGAATGCCTCGCGAGTTAGCGAGTTTATTAAGATGGATAGTAATTGAATGTTGATTAGTTGTACAATATGCAAAATTGTGTAGCGTAACCTGCTATGTTTAATTAATTAAAACTTGTCGCTACTTGTTTGTTTACCAGGACACATTGTTGAAAGAAATAAAGAGTTTTTGTTCAGTATAAGTTGTAAACATTTTTATTACAATATCGTGACTTCTTATTATACAGCTATTTTGTATTTCGTAATATTACTTGTAATCGAAAAAAAAACGTAGATGGAAAGACTTTTTGATTAAGTCTGATGGAGTAGAATTATGGGTGTAGCTATGAAAACAAAAATGGAAATTGTTCAAAAAATGCGACGTCTAGATTATTCTGAAAATGGTCGAGCAAAAAAAAAATTAACGGAATACGTTGAATAATTTGGCTTCGAAATTTGATTTACAAAGCAGAGCCAGTGGCTTTACTCCTTTCCCAAGTCACCTAACTTTGTGTCTTTCGTAGTTTACATTTCTTAGTTTTTGTGTACAGCTTGAAACGCCGGACTGCTGGATACTCTCGTCTTTTTCAATTTCCTAAAAGATAAAAATGACGCGAAAAATCGTCCCAACTGCCCGGAAAATTGTCAAATAGAATCGAGAGAAGTTTGTTAAATTCACAATAAGCCTCTTATTCCTCTTCTCTAGAATGGAATACGAAACTTTTCGCGACAGTTGTAGCCTTGAGATTTCCATATCACGGAAAACTTTAACATTTTAAATTGAAGAAAATTCAAGAATAGTGAACAGTCTTCATTGAAAGCAACTGTTTTAATTTTTTTTTTTAAATCTTTTCAAACGGGAACATGAACTTTTATTTATTTTTTCTTCGAAGATTATTATTTATTTTTTTTTATACAGCTAAATAAATATGTAATTAGTTAAGATTCCTTTGAGTACTTAACTTTCTTCAAGATGCTAATTAAAAAAATAATTGAAATGCTTAATTAAGTCAAACAGTCTTAAGTACTTTAAAAAAAAGCTGACTTGAAACTTACAAAAGGATTTCAAAATTTAATGATGGCATTTATCCCTACTATTTGTAATATTTGTTATTATACCCCATGATGAGTTAACTTCAAAAAGTAATCTCCAATTTTTTGTCCGCATAAAACTGTTTTTTCTTTTCATCTAAAATAAGGGAATTGTATAGAATCCACTGCTAATTCTTATGAATGGTAATCTGCACCGGCTTGATAACTAGATTATGTGCTAAAAGAAACGAAATCATATCTCACAGTAATATTACGACACTCATTCATGTAAAAGTGAATTATCGTATCACAAGCGAGAAAGAATAAGAAAGAAAAAACATTAACGACCTGCACTCAAGAATAAAACATGTAGTTCTTAGCCGTAATAAAAAAAAGAGAGAGCAGAAGCTTAAGAATTTATCTCGCAAGTAATGCCATAATAATCAGCCGAAGAAAGTTATTCCTGGGATAAAACTTTTTCACCGACAGAGGAAAAAATACTCTTCCCGTTCAGGGGGGGGGGGGAAGTGATAAATTGCGGCTGGCTGTTGCGGATCGTAGGAAGACCAAGGGAGGGCCGTGCGCGCCAGACAGGCAATTTTCCCAGCGTCGCTCGGGTCCGAATTGAATTCGCTTAAAATGCAAAATACGCGCGTTCGGTGGCGATGCCGGCAAGCTTCCTTTCCGATGAATCGCGTATGACTTTTTCCATGTCGAGTCACGCTGTCGAGGTGAAAATTTGCTCGCGCAGGGGGCCCCCCACAACGCCGCTAGTCACGTTCGCGTGACTCCCCTTCGTCTTTTTCCCGCCTCAATTCGACTATTAAGCGGACGTGCCTTGAGGCCCCCTCCCTCCCCCCAGCGTGGTATTGCTCGCTTAAACGCACCGCTGACGATTGCGCGAGGCCGGGGAATTAGATTGATTAGTCGGCTGCTTTATTTCCATTTTGCCTGTCCCCTAAACTTTATTATTTCTTCTCTGACATTTTCCGTCCATCGACTCGTTCGAATTTCCTGAAAATTTCACTTTGAGCTGAGGAGAAGTAAATTTGTTTTTATTTCTGCAAGAGCTAGAAATCTTTTATTAAAATTGCTTTTAATTTTAGGATGAATTTGAGCTATTAATATAAAGTGATTTTATCGATTTGAATCGGTTTACTTTGAAATCAGTAGTAAAAGACAAGCTCGGGTCAGGCATAGTAAGAAAATTTACTCCTTGATTTTAAAATACGTGCACGAAAAATTATAAATATAAAACTAAGTAGTGTATATTTTCCATGTGAGTACTACCTTTCTTGACATTTTTCCATCCGCACCAGTAGAGGAAATTATGAAATTCCAAATGGTCCTGCAAAGGCACTTTTTCTTCGACATAGTTGTGCCTCGGCTATCGACTTTCATTAGAGAATTTCACTCTCGTGCAGCTGATGCTATTGTATTTAATTTACCTTTCACTCAGAATTCTTATGAAGTTCACGATGAAGCCGCGATATTAAATTGCTCAAAAATATACTGAAGGGACAGTATAAGGGTGTTTTAGAAAAATTTTATTTAAAAATTCTTTATAGTTGGAGTCGAGCAAGTAATGTCAAAAGAAAAACTTTTTGCAATTGAACGTGAACGAAAATCCGAGTTGAAAATAAGAAAATACGACTACAACCGGTGAAAGTCTAGGCAACGAAAAACAGGAAACAAACCCGTGCTAACTCGAAAAACTTTCAAACCACTTGGAGGTTTTACACAGACGAAAAGTAACTAACAAAACGGAAAACAAACGATCGTCGTCGACCGAATAGTCTGTCTCCATAGAAACGCGTCCCACGAGCATTGTCAAGGCGAAATATCCCCAGCGAAAAGATACACACAAGGAGCCGGGCCAGTTGTAACGAATTGACACTCTTTTTTTCTGTGCGAGAAATATAATTCAATCGCCAGACAATACGACGAGTTGTACTAAAAAAGATAATTGTAGAAAAATGTTCAAGAAAGGACAAAGTACAAAAGATAATCATTAAAATTTTGTCAACGGTGTTATTCGTTATTTTTTGTCCTTGTGATCTTTGCAAATCTTCTTCCTCTAAAAATATCGTTTTAATTACAACGATCGTGCAAACTTCAGTTCTATAAATAACCTCGTGTTTCTTTACGTTTCTCGTAATTTATTTTTCGTATAAAAAAGGTCGACCCTTCTTCGTTTTTTTTCCAAATCCTAAGGAGTAGAATTTCCTAACAAGCGAGCTTGAAGTAGGTATGCATTGTGAGAAAAAATGGAAATATTGCTCAGGGGGAGGATTCGCGATATTGAGATTTCGACACTTTGAGTTCTCGAGAGTTGCAGAAAGTTATTTTCTTGACTTTGCAAATTGCTTTATTTGCGAATTGTCATGCGATTGCAAATTTTTGCCGCTAGAAAAGCCGTCGTGACGTCTTGAATGATTTTTCAAATTTTCATGCGTTAACCTTTCAATATTTTATTCCCGATACCACGACAAAAAAAAGTGTAATATAAAGAACATGATATAGAAATCGTTTAACTAAAAGTCTCCAACAAATTACGTTACAACATTTCTTTCAGACTTGACAGTTTTTCTCGGACTAGACACCTGTCGATTTTAGGTTGAAATAACCTTTCCAAAGCTCACAAGGCTTTGCAAATTCTTTTTTCGTTGACAATTTCTTTAGTAAAAGGCAGAGTGATAACGTTTTTTTTTTAACTAAAGTCATATTATCAAGGAAAAGAGTAAAAACGAATTTATCTCGACAAAAAATTCTACATTGATTTTATTTAATGAATTTTAATTAATCTACGAAAAGAAAATTAATAAATAATCTTTACGTTCTTAATTTTTCAGTATTTATAATAGTTATGTATCAGTCACAATAAATAATATACATGTCGCCATTATCATTTTAAGACTATTAATGAAATGCACATGTTATTCGATCTTCTTCAAACAGCAATTACTTAAGTAATCCAAAAGAAGCATGATAACAATCGAATTCCAGAAAAGTGTCAGACCGTGTCGGCTATGGCGTTGCGAATGAAAAGTAACTAGTCCCTCTAGACTTGCTCGTCAGTGGAGTGTTTTTGCCAACGTCCCAAGGGTCGCTCACGAGTACGCACGTACGCATCTCTAACCTCTGTCAATTTTTCGACTTTATTAATTGCTCATGGAAGGCCTTCAACAGCCTGTCCCTCCACAGGATAACCCCGGAGTTTCGTATTTATGAAATGGCTCGCAAACGACGCATCGTCGAGCTGCAAACTCGCCCCCCACGCCCCGGTAATCCGGGAGTTTATATTTTTTATTGAGTTCGTGGAATTCGTTGAGCGCTAAACTGTCTCAGGAGATCTATAGGCCTCTTAATTATTGGCGAAATTTCGTTCTTTTCATTTCCTACTTCCTGAATATTTAACGACTTAATGGCAGCGCCGTTTTCCCAGAAATGCTCGCCCGATTTTATACGAGATAAGCGTGCTTCTGCTCATCTGCTATAAACTCGAATTATTTAAAGCTTCAGCGGAGAAAACAAGAGTCGTAAAGCCTTATCTGGAGCGTTAAAAAGAAAAAGGAACGAACTTTTCCTTACACCCTTAAATTCGACTTGCCGTCAAATATTGCGAAGCGTGCAAAGAAAAACTTTAGTTATAAAGAGCCGTACGACCAAAACATTTTTCTCCCGCTGAGGAATGTTAATTCGAAGATGCCGAGCATAGCTGGGCTCTCGGTTTCGCGTCTTCCTCTCGAAAGCGCCTCAAGAGCAGCAGGACAGGAGAGAGGAGCACTCTGGAACGCACGGGGGAGACATTACATCGGCAGTGCGCGCGCGGCCAAAGGCTTTATCGCTGGCATAGGGCCGACTTTACATTCACTCCCCCCTCCCCCCCCCGCTGCCGCTCACTATTCTCGCAACTCGGCTCTCGTGAAACATGCATTAGGCTCGTACGTGCTTCTCCTTCTGCCTCTACGATTATGCGCATTCTTGGTCCGGCTGCACTCAACTTCTGTAAGCACACGGATTCGGAGTGCTTGAAACGATCCTTGTTATTTATCATTTCGTCGATGCCGTTGAGAACTCGGTATAGAAGAGTAAATGTGTATTTAATGGTTAGAAGCTAACGGTTGACGTGGATTTTCAGTAAGTAGTAAAATGCGGCTTTCGTCAGGCATTATTCAATAATTTTTCGAAAATATTCAAGTATATATTTGTCTGTATCGATTTAAATTGCCTCATAAAGTTATAAACGTTTATTGGATTTTTCATTTACGAAACTCATTGTTTACTATTAATATACATTGATTTTCTAGTTATTAAAAAAAGCAGGAATAATCAGCGAGCGATAATTAAAGCGAAATTCAAGATAACGTTTAATTTTGTATCGTGACCTTATCTCAAATAATCAACAAGACTATTAATTACACATTATCAAGATCAATTTGACGTGAATAAATAAAAACCCAGAAATTAGTTATAAACGATCTTGGGAATACGCTATCTTAAATAAGTGATCTCAATCAATACCATTAGTTGGAAGTACAAATATATACCTTTATCTAAAAATTCGGCAAACGCCTTCTCGCAGAATAAACCGTAAGCTTTTTCTCAAATATTGAAATATTCATTTTCCTCAATTTTTCTGAAAATCTCAGTGGCAAGGCACGCGTACAAAAGCCATTTCCGCACAACCAAGCGATGGAAAAAGAAAAAAGATCTGCTCCAGAGCGGAACGACCTTTTCGGCTTCTCGAGCCGCGTGACAGAGAGGTTCCTTTATCAGCTGGAGCTAACGGCGCGAACATGCAAACCTCGGCGATCGATACAAGCTTAGCGGTAAACTCCAGGCTCGCCTCTCGTGCGAGCAAGCCAGCGAAGAAGACGAGATGAAGCGTACTTTTCCTTCTCGGGCGTCCTCCAGTCCCATTAATCAGCTGCAAGCCCCGGGCGCCAAGCTCTGACCGAGTGCGCACGGCCCCGCAAGCTCGCGTCTACGTTCCGAATATGATCGAAAACGCGCAAGAGAGCCTCTCGTCCGCCACAATATACGCGATGTCCGTCGCGCTTTTGACGCGGCTTCCCACGCAGCGGGGGGACCTTAAAGCCGCTGATGGATGACGGCGTGGCTTTAAAGCTGTTCTCTCACGACTGCTCGCCCGCGAGAAATACACTGCTACTCGTGTCGTCTATCCAATGAGCCGAGAAAGCCAAATGATATTTTGCCCCCGTGGACGTGGAGAAATTAATCTACTCGACGTGGATGAGGAAGTCACGAGGTGCTACACCGCAACTCCAGCTGGATTATCTGGCTTACTCAATTTGCTATGCATATCAGCTATGATAGAGACAATGCCGGGGATCGTTATGGTCTTTGAATTTCAAGTTTTAATCGCGCGCCTGACCAAACCCGGCTTTTTCTACTTGACTTTTTATATATGGGGTAAGACGGTATTATAGGTCGCTCGGAGCGAAGTTATGTAGGGGACTATACAATCTGTCTCGGAGGATCTAAAGTAATACGCCCTGTTGAATGAATATTAATTACGTATTCAGTGTACTAATCTACTTTATCAATTAGTGGTTTTAAAACTTTCCGACGTCATTGATATAGATATACGACTTGATAATGAGTAGTAAGATATTAATACTAAATCGTTGTTTTTTCATTATCTATGAAGACTCGAAATATTAATATGAAGATAGTTGAAAACATAAATCCATTATGCGTTATCTAACTAGATAATGCACCTTCGAGTTTATTAAAGCGACCACAGCAAGTTTATTATATACTGATAAACGTTAGAAATGGAAAAAAATGAAGGGAATATAAAACCGTTCGCATCGAAGAGAAAAGCTACTTTAATGGTACCCTCCATTAGTACTTAAAAATAGTAATTAATCACTAGTTGCGCACGTGTGCGTATGCGCGTATCAGTAGCACAAGTACAATTTGACGGGATTCCGTTGTGGCCTCGAGCTCATTAGGAAGAACAAAGGCATGATAATGTATTGAACAATATCGCACCATTAATCACACGTACAATTCTCTCTCAAGAAAACTGTTGCTCGGGCTTCGTCTACCAGCAGGAGGGTCTTGTTATCGAAAAAAAAAAAAAAATAAAACGAGGAAATAAGAAAGAAAAAACAACCGCAATATCGCTTTATAAGTAAAGCCTGGGGAAAAAATTGCTTTATTAATGCGAAAAGCTTGTAATGATACTTTTTATCAGGTCTTACCATAAATCTGTCATGTACCATTACCTTTTCTTTTTTTTTTAATCGTTTGAAAACCTTTGATATTATCTTGTTTAATGTTAGCGAGTTGGGAAAAAAAAGCTAAATATAATACAATTGTTTACGAACTTCAAAGTTGACTAGACAACCCCGTCTGGATGACAAAACGGTTTCCCATTGAAGTTGACCATTGTTTAGCTCGGCATAAAAATGAAGCGGCATTTTGCGTTTAAGTGACGAAAAAAAAACAAACTCCACTTCGCAGCAGTCTTTACTTACCGGCCGGCCGGAATGTGCCGAGGAAAAAGGAAGCGGGCTCGAAGTGGAACAAGCTCCGCGACGTGTCATTAAAATAAAGATGTGTATGGATGGTCGGGTGTGGGAGTAACGAAGAGGAATAAAGTGAAAGTGAGGGTTGAGAGAGAGAGAGAGAGAGAGAGAGAGAGAGAGAGAGAGAGAGAGAGAGAGTAAGAGAGCCACGAGGTGCTAGCCTGACGAAGAGTAACGAGTGTCCTTTGTTCCATGCTCCCCGTCGCCTCCCCCCTGTCCCCTCTTGAAAATCAATGTTTTGTCGGGCCTACATGCTGCTTTAGCCGAAAAGAAAAACTTTGACGCGCCTCGGAGTAGTATGAAAGAAAATATACGACTCAGGCCTGGCCCGTACTTTGTACGCGGTTAACACTGGATAGTACTTGGCAAGATTATACAACAGCTCTTGGTGGACGTTAATAAAACAGCCTGCTCGTGTTTATAATTCATTATACGCGCAGTATACGGTGCAGAGTGATATTAGATATTTTCTCGTTTTTTTTATTATTTTTCGCGCATATGTTGCTCTGTCTTTCTCTCTCGAGTGTATTGTCAACGTTTATATGGAAAATTTTCGGACGTCAAGAGGGAGAGAGGCTTAAATGGGATAGACAAAAAGTTTGACAATAAAAGGCAAGGCGAAAAAAGTTTGGAGCGGCGAGCTCAACGGTAGAGTGCGAGGCACGCAAAATGTAACGCGTAATCTTGATACGGCGAAACTTTACAGTTTAAACCCAAAAGCGGTACAATGTTAACGAGATGCAGAGCCTCCGCTGCAACTGTTCTTTGGAACACGGTCACGTGGAGGCCCCCCGTTGTTGACTTCGTCTTGGCTGTGTCTGTGTCTGTTTGTGTTTGCGTGCTTTTTTTCTTCTTCCTCGACTTTATTGTTCACTTTTGGGCGGACTTGAAATTGCAGACGAAACTGGAGATTGCTTTTGTTCGAAGTAAAATCTTTTCAAAGACTTTACTCCATTAAGTTAAATAAAAAATGAAGCAAACAGAGCCTGCCCAGACTGTCTCTACGGATGCTACTAAATAGAGCAAACAGCGTCATCAAGGCCTCGTCTGTGTCAATACTTTTTGCCAAAGAGGCGCGCGCGCGCCAGCTTGTTTTTTCGAAGCTTGAGAGAGAAAGAAAGGGGGGGGGGGGTAAATAAGAAGGTGGATATCGACAAACTTGCTAAGCAAAGCTTTTACAAATCATGAACTACCTGGAAAAAGACTTTTAGCGTTGCTTTTGTCGCGTCTTTAAGCAAGCAATCAATGAGCGAGCCAATGGGATAACTTGACTCTAATGTAATTGCCTTCTAACTCGAAGCCGAACAACTTCGAGTAAACAGCAGCAAAGCTTAGCGTGGCATTTATTGTTTTACAAGCCAACATTTTAGCCGAAGCTGCCTAGTTAAATAAGAGTTTTGTTTATTTCGCCGCAACACGACCGAGTTTATAACGAGTAATCATAAATATTCCATACAATTCATCGATGCGTCGATTCAACGTCACATCACGCGGTAATACAGCGAAATGAAAGAAAAAAGTCTATACGTATTAATACACCACGGAAGCACTTACAAATTGTGTAATAGTCGAACGGGCTACGGCAGCGTCAACTTATTGAGAGCGAAAAAGCGCGAACGGGAATATTGCCAACGGATCGGATATCCCGAACGCGGTGGGAACAATTTCATTAATTTCGTCGCTCGGCCGCGCATGCACACGACCCCCCCTGCCTCCCCGCCTCCTTCTCCTCCGCCCCTTCGACGAATCGATAATCGGGCTATCCGAGCGGGCTCGAATACTCGCGTATCCAGCTGGGACGAAAGGCCGAGCAAAGGGATTTGCGATACGACAGGATTGCGCGTAAAAATACTCGATCAACTGACGACCTTAGAAACTAGGATTCAAAGCGGCCGCGGAGCAATTTTGACATTTTTTTTAATAGATTTTTATTGCAAAGGGAAAACTATCTTTTGGGATTTGCGCTATCTTGTGGAAAATTGATGATCTATAAAGTAATTGCATTTGTACTTTAAATTGTTTGTAATAAGCCTTTACTTGTAGGTAATATATCTTAATCTTGTATAAAAGTTGTTCCCTGCATACACCTTCCCTCATAATTTTACGTCTCCCGGAAAGTTACTCTTCTTAACTGTTCACCAAGTTATTTTCTTCTGTTTCAAATTGTTGCTCGTTGAAGTTATAAATTTCGACGTGTTAGTTTCTGAACTTTACGCTTCGTTCTCTTTTGAAACTTATTTTATTTACTCATTCTTCTGACATTTTCGAAAATTTTTGACAATTAAGTTTTATTTTATATTTTTGACTTGCGCAACCGAATTTCACCTGCGATTATAAATACTCCTATCTAAAAATGTAAAGTGACATGGGCATTAAAAGTGACATTTTTCAAATTTACAAATCGCGTTTGCGGATGGCTCAAAAATCGATGAGTTTATTTTGCGTCAATCACAAGATAATACTTATAAAATATCATTCAAAAATTTTTTGTCAAAATAAATTGTAAAAATTGTGAAAAAGTAGCATTTGCAAATTAATGTAAACTAAAGTCGTACCTGCAACATTGACGTTACAGGTGCGTTCGAGGTCGTTGACGCAGCTCGACGCCCTTGGGACTAGCATGCTCGACGCGGGTGAGCATCACTTAAGCAGCGGGCCCTCAGCGCAACAGCAGCACCAAAGTCCGCATCACCAGATGCACTACCATTCGCACAATTTCGGCGAGACCAGCCCGCGCTTCCTCGTACCAAACGCGGCCTCATCCGATGGGGCCAGACCCAACAGGACCAGGCACAAACTCTCACGGTCGCAGGTTCGTACATTATTCGATAATTATCAACTGTTCAAAAAAAAAAAAAAAAATACAATGCAATATTTACTTCGTAATATTTTTTTTTCTGAATACACTCTTGGAATCGGTATTCCCTCTGAAAAGTCCCTGAAATGCAGTTGTGCAGCCGAAGTATAATAAAGCGAATAAGGATACCAGCGTAAGTTCGGCTCGCAAAGAAGGATGAACGATAAAAACGATAAACTCGAAAGCGAATGATAAAAGCGCGGCACGTGCGCGTGCTAAGACGTTGAGGAAAAAAAAAGAAGTGAAGCGATAAGGTTGGCTCGAACTTGAGCGTCGCTCCGACACTGGATCTACGCGAGAGACTGGCAATTTTCTCATTTATAGATCCAAGAGTATTTCTTGCAAGATTCCGTTATTTTCTTTTCCTCGCACGTCTGTAATGCGCTCCACAATGCTTTTATACTTCGAGGTATAAAATAGACGCGTTTCCCAAATGAAATAGTCATGCAGAACTCGGCTGAATTGTTGCGATAAACTCGGATCCGTATCTTATAGAGATATGGTTACGAGGGCGTTCGTAAAGCTATGATGATCATATACATGCTGGCGGTAAAAATATTCCGAATGACGTTTATAATGATGAAAATATTCATTTGACCACATTTTAAAATATTTATTTAAACTTCGCATGTTGATACAACGAGTAAATGATGTAAATGTAAAATTACCTTGGCGATCAAATAAGGCCGATCGATTTTTCAATCCAATAATAGAATAATGCAGCTTAACGTAAAGCAATAACGTTTTATTCAAAATGAAGCAAGTACTAACGATAAGGACTAGGTTGTTATCCAGTTACAGTTAAAACAGTTCTGTATGCGGTTAGTGGTTTCCGTAAGTGCAACTCTACAGTGGCTACATTTTACTAACGCCATTGTTAATTTTATTATCATTCACAAAGTTACGTGCATTTTGCGGCTTGAGAGAGAATAGAGAATAGGATTATTTACAGCCCTACAGGGCTTAACTACTTTTTTTTTCAAATTCCCTTTCATCTTTGCTTTAAATCGATTTTACATTTTCAATTTTCCCGTATGTATCGCAACAAACGTTTTTATAACATTTTATTAGTTGAATAAAAATCTAAATATTTTAAAACCAAGAGAAAATACGTATGCGAAATTCGGTATTTCATTGTAAAAGGAAAGAAGGGGGGGTTTGAAAACAGCTTTTACAATAATAGAATGGATTGCATAAAATTCAGTGTATTCCGAGTGAATCTGAAATTTTATTGAAAAATGTTGACCATAAAGGTAGTATCTCTACGTTCTCATCGCTGGAATATTAAAAGTGGATGCAAACGCGTTTATATTGGAAAATAATATGATTTACGCATATTTGCAGGTAAACTTTCAAGACATTAAACCAATTTATGAGTTTAACGTAATAAAACCCACAGAACTTAATATTATTAAATGTATTTAAAATAAATATGTGAATTATATAAGAAAATTTTCACGTCATTAGGATTTCACTTTGACATTTATGATTATGGGATTGGACATTCACAATAGAAACTGAAGGAGACATGTCGAAAAATCTGATTACCAATAATCCTTCGGCCTCTTCGTAACGTCTCTTTGAAAGCTATCATGGGTCCTCTCGAAATTTAATTTACTCGATGAATGTACGATATTATAGAAAAAAAAGAATTGTTGGATTTGAAAAAATAAATAAAAATTTGCACAACAAAATGTAGCCATGAATAATAACGTTAAATACTTTCTTTCTAACAGCTACACGTGCTTTTTAAACGATCGAAAAAGAAAACTTGTATCGCACTACTTGGCAACTTCTCGTGCCGCGTATATTGGAACGATTCGCAACAGTTTCGCGGAGAACAGATGGAAGAAAATCTTTCGACGGCAGTATCGAAAATGCACGCGCGTAAACGTTATCTGAATTGCTAAAACGAGCCATGAAAACGAGGGGGCTTTCGCTTAAGCTCTCGAGATCCGCGTTCGTCGGCTACTTTTACGTAATCTATCGAGAATTCATCGGGGCTTACAAGTTGCCCTTTTATTTTCACTGCTCAAATTCCGAACAGCAAATTTTTCCAGCCGAACAATTTCCAAAGATCTTCTGAAGCGAATACAAAAATACAAATTTACTTACGTCTTTTTACCTGCTTGACACGTAGTATCGAAAATTCTAATGATTTATTATTTTGCATTTGAAAATTTTTATATCTTTTACAAAAGAATACGTGTATCTACTGAAAAAGTCTGTATACTAGCGAGAAAAATAAAGAAAACATAATCGAACAACAGGTGGTCTCAGGTTGAAAAGTTATCGAGAAATATTCCGTCACGGGCAAAAAATCAAGAACCGACCTCCCAGCTGGACTCGAGGGGGAACAAAATTATATCAATTTAAAAACGCGAACAAAAGCAATCTCTTTTGAAACGGCACTGCGAACGTCGAATCGGCCATTGAGAAGCTCCTTTTCTATGCACGCGCCTTTTTTTTCGCATCAAACCGATAAATAACTGTCGGCAACTAGCGAATGAAGAAAGGGATGGGGTAGGGGGGCAGTTCGGGGGAGAATAATGAAAAACGCGATTGCGTGGGCACGCGAGAGCTAGAAGTACTTGTTTGATGATCGGCAGAAATAGAATAAAGCAATTTGAGTTTTAATCGTATCTCGAAGATAGATTATTGGCATACTTCGATAAGTCATTTATTTTTTTTCTCTCTCCGCTTACAGTGGTTGAGAAAATTATTTCCAAGGATTAGTCGGAAATAAAGTGCAATTAGCTTACAGCAATGACGAGCAGATGATGAATCGTAACATTTTGCATATTAATTTGGGATTAAACGAATGCCAAATTTACTAATGAATCATATTTATCGAACAATTCGAAACTTTTGTTTAGGTTCATTATATGCATATATTCCGGAGATTGAGTTGAAGCTAAACTAAATACCAAACGATAATTAAAATTTAGTTAATTATGCTCTCTGAAAGTTTAAAATTTTACTAAACTTTAATGAGCCCAGTTCATTACTTACGTTGTCAAATTTTCGACGGGTAATTATGCCCGTCGAAAGACATGCTATTCTGAATTTATCACTCTAGTTTAGAAAAATCGATTGTAAATAATTATTTAGCTAGAGTTAATCTCACACCTGATTGATCGATTTGTAAATTATTTAAAACAGCCGTCATGAAAAAAAAAAACAGAGAAAAATCTGCGAATGAGCGAAATAGGAGACAAGTCCGCTTGCGTCGTGTCTCCATTTGAAATTATTACAAATCTGCCGAAGTTAACGACGACACAAGTTATCGCGGTCAAAGCACTTGATGCCATAGATCAAACAAAAGGATTTTGGCGCTGACGTTTGAATTATGAGCACTAGGCTCTGCGGAACAACAGAATGCTCCGTTTCTCTCTCTCTCCCTCCCTTCCCCCCTCTCTCTCTCAGACAAAAGCAAAATCGATATTATGCAAACGCGGCCTACCCCAGCTATGGAGCGTCCAAGCCCTTACGGCGCCTATCCGACTAGTCAGACTCAAGAACCTGCTAAATTAACGGTTTTACGCGTATCCATTTCGCATTAGGGTCATTTCGAGATAATACTGCCACTTTTTATCGCTTTTCATCCTTTTTATTGGCCGCACTCCTACAGAGCGAACAAATGTTTTTTCTTTCCCTTTTCACTTTTGACGTAATTGAAAATTAATGGACGCAGAAGGGCGGCAGTGAAAAATTTCAACGTCCAACGTGTTAACATTTAAGCTCCTAATGTGTTAATAATTAGTACAAGAGCGTCTGTTGAGCTTTCGCTGAATTAAATTTAAAAACATTTTTTCTCTTATCTCCCCTACTTTCGTTTGGCCCAAAAAAGGAGCAAACGTTACATTTGTGTATTTTTTGCAAGTTTGTAATAACAAAAAAAAATCCATTTATAATAAATTATTACGGGTTTTTCTATAATACATTATGTTGAGCGTGCCATATTTCACGGCAGAAAATAAAAAGTTATCTTTCAATTGTTTTTTTCAGGTATCCAGCAGCGAATATTTCAGCGTAAGCTTCGAAGTGGGCGACGAAACGTGTACCATAGACCGAGAGGAATTTTTGCCTGCCACTAAGGGAACATATCTCGCGTAAGTAAATATTCTTTTCTTCGCGGACGCTTTCTTATAGCGAGTACGCTCCTCTACATATATTTGGAGTGCATTTTTTCTCAAATATTTCCCTGCATCAAATATCACGGAATAAAATATAATTTAATTTGATTTGGATGATATTATAAATAGGAAATAAAGCATCGTAACGCAATATTTTTATATTCCGAATGGATTGGCTTTCGAAAAGAGATACAGTCCGATTACACAAAAAGATAAGGTACATTACCCGAGCTTCGAAACATATCGTCTTGTTCTAAATGCGAGACGTCATTTTCACTCTTCCGACGCGAAGTCCTACACACTTCTACAGCAGATCTCACGAGGCGCGTCGGAAACTTTGAAGTCTCTCGACTTGTCTGTGTCATTTTTGTTCCTTACCGCACGATCCATCTTTTTTTTACTTCAGCTTCGACGTTTAATACCGCTTTTTATTTTGCTGCTCTGCTATCTGTCTTCATTTTTCTTTCCAACGTTGGCCCTTTTTTATCTATCGCATTCGCTTTATTGGACACTACATCTTGCTAGAAATTGTAACGTTGATGCTTAAGCTTTGGCGGAGGGATCAAGAGAATTGATTGAATATCGTTCAAAGAACATATAACTCATAAAAAAAATACTATATACTAGAGATCGAATTTATTTATATTTTCAAATACTTCTGTTTATGATTAAAATTAAACCCGGCATCTGGAACGCTATAACTTTCCTTGCGCTATTTTAGCCGAAGAAATACTCCGTGGGTGCTCTCGCGACGCGTGGAAGTGACTAGCAGTCGCGGTCTTAAAATTTTCTCCGTACTCCGTTGACTTATGCGACTGACAGACGCGGACGCGTGCGCCCGATAAATTCCAGCGGGCCGCATCGGGAGCGCGGCTTTTTTCGGGGCCGCGCGACAACTGACAAAATTGGATTTCCCTGTGCTCGTTTCCGCCCAAACCGGCTTGCGCGAATTTCTTTATCGAGTGACTTTTCGCATTCGCGGGCAAAGTAAAGCAACGCCGAATGTCGAGTATTGATTCGACTGTAATTTTATTTATAGTTAGGCCTTCTTTTAGCTTATTAGGGTTCGCTGATGAATTTATGAAATTTTATCAAAATCTCACACTGGCATTTTGGTGAATGCGTTGAAAAATTGAAAAATGTTCAAGTCGCACAAAAGGATACTTCAAAAATAACGAAGGGTTCGGTTAAAAATTTTGCAAACCAACGTGTTTACTTCGATTTTTGACCCAGTTTTCTTTCACTGATTTCATGTTCATTGAAAGGTTTTTTTTCAATGTACTCGTGTATGTACTTTACTTAACTGCGTGACATGGGTTTAGTTAATATTAAAGAAAAACCCAAATTAGTTAATCCTAACTTCTAACAAAAAAGAAATATTGTATTACCGATATTCAGAAACTTAAATTTTTGTTTAAAAAATGAAAAATTATGAAATAAAAAAGATTTTTGCTCATTTAATTAAACGGAAATGAACAGAAGACATTTGTTCAGCTACGTGTTCGCGCGTCATTGATAATCGCAACAAAACTACAGGGAGAAATGCAAATAAAGAAATCAAGCTACGGAGCCAGTGATATTACGCCAAGCATAACGCGAACAAATGTGTCGTAATAATTTATCCACTAGCCGGCAGCGCTTAACAATTTAATCCGCGCAATAATTCACCTCGCCATCACTCTCAATTTGCAATCTGCATTTTAAGCAGCAATCCAAACGCTAACGCCTCCCTGTCCACCTACTCCCCTCCTTCGCTCTTGCACGGGCTCTCGCTATTCGAGTTGCCCGCTCTCCGCAAACGCATTCGTGTGTTAATCAAGGTGCGCGCGCTCGCCGGCAGTTGAATCGTCTCTCAGACTTACGATTGAATTCGCCAGACGTAGGTTGAAATACTTTCGAGACGACTCGTCGCCCAAGCCACTCCGGCACAAAGCTACAAGCCTGAAAAGGGCCGGGCGGGTAAATAAAGGACGCATAATAGAGAAAGCGGGCTACGAGGCATCGTTACGACAACTGGCGAACGTGCGTCGAATTTTTTTTCCTGATTTGGAAAAGCGCCCCTGCGAGGACGTTGGAAAATTTAATGTTGACCGAACGTTCGCGGAGCAATTCAGCGGGCGGAGTCAATTTCAGAATTAATAATGGGCAATTTGAGTTAGATATGCTATTTAAGTGGAACAGCTCGGTATTTGGTCGGACGCGAGAGTAGAGCGTAATTTTGACCGTGGATTTCTGTAATTCTTGCCGGCATTAGTCAACAGCGCGTAAATGCCGCTAAAATTACTCGAGATTTCGTTGAGATAACAGCAATTCTACATTATTCTTTTGTTCGACTATTAAATAGATATTTTGCTTGTCGCGAAAGGTTGGCCAAAAATAACAAAAATCTTCGGCGGAACAAACATGGTGAAAACACATCGGTGACAGGGCCTCGATATCGAACTGTTGAACGCGAGAATAGAATCGCAAAGCAAAAAGCTGATAAAGCATCGGAGGTGGCGGGGGAGAAAAAAAAGCCCGAGGCTGGGAGGGTCAGTTTAAAAGAAAAACCGCCGGTATAAATGGTTCGGAGCCGAGCCACGCTCGGCCAGTGAAAGTAGTGGAGAGGCAGGCTGGACGTCACTAGGTGTGATTTATCGCGTTTTGATGTCAGCAGGAATTCAATAAACATGGAACGAACCAGCCGGAGCATCCGCCCTGGCTTATACGCCAGTATGCAAGGCCTGTCATTCGCCAAACGTGCTTTTGAATTCGCTCATTGCCGCTAGCCGCTGTTTCTCACTTGCCTCTTTTCTTTTTTCTCTCTTTCTCTCTCTCTCTCTTTCCCGCTGTTTTTCCTCCGCGCAAATTATCTAATGGAAACTCATAAATCATGCATGGAAAATATCGATTTTATACTTTTCATTCGCGAACAAAAAAATTCATCCAGCCAGGCGCGTATGCGCTGGATACTTTAAGTAATAGCATCCTGGACGGATAGATTTAAACGATGTATAAATGACTCGAAAAAATTCACGCGCCATTTATTTTATTAAATTAAATGCGATTATTTAATGTTTTTTTTCTTGCCCCTCCTAAGCAAGGTATTAATACTCGGGTGATGTACAGAAATAAAATGAATCGACAAGATTTTTTCGACCTTTCATCCTCCCACAGTCCTTATAAAAAATTCCCTTTCACGTGTATTTCTGGAACAAAACTACGGCTTAGCTATTCGTTCGTTAAAAAAAAAAGGAAAGGAATTCACGTAAAAGGTTATAAAAGGAAAAATACGGGGAAAAAACGTGTTCCAGAGCAAGCCCTCGAAATCCCGAGCCCGGCTGAGCAGCATTGGTTTCCGTGACGGGCCGCGATTGACGCGCGTACTCGAGCTCTTGAAGCCCAGTCGAGATTTATGCACCGCCAGCTAGTCGAGGCGCGCATAAATCCCTGCCCCCTTATCTTCATTTTTTAGCCAGGTATTTTCGGGAGCTTGTACGAGTTAGATAAGTCATTAAGATTTTAACAAAAAAAATTAACGCTGACCATGAATAGCAAAGCGATCGAGCCGAAAACTCGAGATTCGGAAATGTATAGAGTTGTTTACAAAAAAACTTCGTGAAGTGGGGTATCGATCTGTATCGTATGATACAAATATTTACTGTAAATAAGTCGCTGCTAGAAGCTTCACACGTGCTTCTGGTTATTGGTTAAATATTATTGAATGCTTGGAATACACATAATCGACTTTGATTTATATACAGCAAATCGTTTAATACTCACGCGTTGATAATAGTATCAAGCTTACCATAGAAATTTCGGTGGCATTGACGTGGCAGAGAGTATTAATCAGTTTCGAGAAACATTTTTTACTCAATTTCTCATTACTCCAACTCGGTAACGCCGTAAAGTTTCATAAAAAAAACTGTTGTCGAGGAACTGCAGTTCGAGGCAGCATCATTGAGGGTCTATTTATAGCAAGACACATAGCCAAAGAGGAAGAAATATTTGCCGAAAGTGAAGAGCGAAATGATTTCATTCGTCACGCCGAGCACCGGGCAATTTCTCTCTTCCGGCGAGTAGTGTGTGTGTGTGTGTGTTCGCGCGCGTCGGGCTTCCACGTCGATTCGCGCGCCGACCGAAAGTTTCGAGCGCTGCAATTTTCATGTGTCGCGGGCCTCCCATCTCCCCCTCTCCGGGCTATTTACTTCGTATTGTTTGCCACGTCACGTTTGACGTATCCACGACGAATGCTTTAATTATTCCCGGAACGCGGGAGTGCACGCGTCGTTTGCTCCGTGCGAAAAGAGCGATCGAGCGATGTCGGGCCAGTGGCTTGATATGTGGCAATTGACAATTCAGAATTTTATGGTCTTTTACGAGAAAACTCTCTCTCTCTCTCTTTCTTCGGCTCTTTTTCTCTGCCCTGATGCGTTTTTTTCTGTTGCCGTCGACTTGTTTGTTTATTTTTCAGATTTAATTTCGCTCGTCCGTGAAAAATATTCATTGCGCACAGTTTATTTCACAGTTTCTGCCGGAACTCGTAACGGCTCAGTCGGCGGACTGGAAGCTTCGTAATCCATAAGTCGCGGACGTTCAAGCCCTGTGTTCGTTGGCTGAAACATTGCATGCACATTTATACGAAACACATTGGATTGAGTTCTTGAACGAAAAAATTGTTTATAACGTATATAAGTAAATCAAAGCAATATTTATCTTTTTTTTTTACGAATTAACAATCAAAATTTCGAGCGCTGTAAAATATCGCGCAATATCATTAAACACGCTTGCCGAATAAAGCTTTATCGTTTCAATATTCCTTTTTGCATCCAAAAGCTCTGTCAACACAAAAAAAATGATGAAGCTCGAGCGGAGAGAAAGACTACTACAATACATAGTAAACAAACTCACAAAATCAATAACCGACGGTGTGGGCCCCCCTTGCGTTAGAAGCGTATTGAAAACCAGAGCAAGCAAAAGTGGCGATTAAAAGCCGGGGACTTGCCAAAGCAGCGGCAAATAACTCAGGCGCGATAGTGAAATGCTTGGGAGTAGCGCGGCACACAGGGGTTCGCCGGCGTGCATTGAAATTAAAGCTGTGCGCGCACAGAGACCTGTTAGCGTGAGCGCGGGCTATACTGCAGAGCCAGCAGTTTTGCCCGAATAACACCGAGGTCAGCCTCTACTGGCCGAGGCATGAATCAGACCGCAAAAGGACCACCTCCCCCCGTGTAGCTTTGTAGTTTTCGCCTTGATTTTTCATGCGAAGCGAGGGAAAGAAAAGTGATGGAGAATCGACGAGGTATCCCGGCGAGCGGGGCGACCACTCTTACGCGGTTCGGCTCTCGAGAGTTTCGAGTTTTAATGAGTCCCGTACGTTGCGGCGAGCCTAGACTCAGGTAACTTTTTGACGCGAACCCGGCTAATTAATCGTTCACCCGAGATAAGGGAAAATTTTCCCGTAGCGTTCGAATCGAAAACTTTCCTAATTGACTTGGGAGAGACAAATTATCATGTCTCCTTTTTTTCCCCGATGAGCTTGCAGCATTTTATACGAACATTAAATAACTGTTTAATCAATATCGATCTGCAAAAATAAAATAAATATCGTTGATTGTATTTTTAATTTTAATTTTGCATTTTGGCTTTTAATTTCAGGGATATTTTAAGCGCAGCCTGCGACCGACGGGGTATCGATTTGTCACGCGTTGACGTGCTTCTTGACAACTTCACAGCGCCCTTATCTATACATTCGACCGAAACTTCCTGCCTGGGCGGAAAACATTTGCGGATAACTGGTGAGTCTGCTATCCGAAAATAATTTTTATCCGTCAAAATGTCCGCATGTGAAAAAAACCATATGATACCTTACATTTAAGAAACACGCTTATCATCGAATTTGGCTGGAAAATGAAAAATTATCTTTAAAGAAGCAAAGACATTGCGATACGTTGTAAATTAAAAATAATAAGACTGTTGATGTACATTTTATTAATTTTTGCGACCATTTCGTTGTTAATCTTCCGGAACAGATTACTTTGATGAACAAATGTTCAGTCGTTGAGATTAAACAAGCGCGTAATTAGGTTTCCCGTAGCCAACTTAGTTGCTCATTGCTACGTGTGATGCTTTCCAATGAAAATGCCGCGAGATTGTCAACCCTTCAAAAATGTGCTTCTGTTAATTGGATAGCAAAGCGTCTTATGCATGCATATATGCTATTAATTATAATATCTTATCAAGAATATTACGTTTATAGCTTATTCGCGTGAATAGCGATTTTCAATGCTTTTAAAGGTAATGTGTACTTATCGATAATTTGATTAATTATTGTCATTACGATAATTATTCATAAAATATATAAACAGATTTTATAAAGACACTAAGTAAACAACGTAACAGGGACATATTTTAGGGTTTGCGTGGAATCATGATCAACGTCTCTAGTGTATCATGAATTCTAAGCAGCGTAATTCACCGATTTTTCGTCACGTTTCCAACGGAGAGTTTTTACACTCTCGACACTCTAATTTTGGGCCAACGATGAATAATACCCTCACCTCGGATGATTTATCAAAGTTTATAAAGGAATAAATTGAGGGATTATTCTGTTGCAAACTACTTCTAGTACGTAAACGTATGCCTGTAATCGAAGGCAAGCATCGCTGGGAATTTACATAACCTCCTGTCCGTTGTACATACGGTCCAATCGAATTTTTCAACCTCTTAACGCTGCATGATTTTTCCCAGCGTTTTCACATTGATTTCCCTAGTGACTCTAACTCTTCATCTTTTCCATTCTCGGGAAGATTTTGTTTTTACACCTCTCCATTCAGCTCTGCACTTTTTTTTAATCGTACCCATCAAGAGTTGAATGTTTTGTTTAAAACAATTGTAACAAAAAATGCAAAAACGGCTTTTTTTAATAAATTTATTCTTTCTTATTTCGTTTACAATTATCCAATTACTTTGACGTTGGATTGTAAAAGCTTCGCCTGCAAAGGCTTTTACAGTCCTAATTTTGAAGGAAAAGAAGATTAGAAGAGTAAATTTAAACCTGTATACTTTTATACAGGACAATCTCATTCTTGTACAAATTAAAGGTTAGAACCACTTGGTTAGAAATGTAAGAAAAGGAGAGGAAGAAAAAGTTGAACTGTTTTTTAAGCGAATAAAAATGTCTATTTTAATTAAATTAGCATTTTTTAAAGCTAAATTTATCGTTGATTAAAAGGCAACATTTATTATTATTTTTCATAAACTTCTGTTTTCACAGAGAAATTTTTAATTAATCTTTTGGAATCACGAAAATGCACTGTTTTCTTAATTTAAACTTCTTAATCTGTTAAAATTACAATACGTTAATTAATCTTCCCCATAATGACTGAAAAATTATTCTCGTCCTATGTATAAAAGTTACATCTCTACTTGGAAGTTATCGTCTAGCTGCATTTTCATCAATGGTAGAAACTAAAATTCATCAGTTCTCTTTAAATCCAACAAATAATTAATTTTGGACTTAAACTCAGGCAGTCTCACAAACAGGAGCCATGAATAGACTGAAAAAGCCAATGGGCGGTAGGGCCAGAGAAAGGATGAAGAGCACAAAAACGAAGAAAGTCAGTCTTCAGACTTGTTTTTTTCCCTGAACTTCAGTCTTCTCATACTTCGCCCCTTCCCACGTTTTTTCGAGCGTGCGCGTGAAGAGAGGCCAGGAGCATGTGCATACACGTCCATAAATTATCGGGCTTTCAGTGGGCTCTCGACGGTTCGGCTGGAGGGCCGCGCTCGCGCCGCTAATGCGAGTCAAGGCTGCGTAGTTCGTTCGTCTCGTGTGCTCCAGTTCGCCTCTTAGCTATGTTATAAAGCGCTCGAATTTTCCTTTTTTCTCTCTCCACCCCTTTCTTTTTTTTTTGAGCTTTTTCAACGTTTGCCTCACTTGCCTTGAATGTCGCTTTGCCGGGCATATAGCTGTGCTATTATTGTACACGTTATGTATAGGAGGTTATATTGAAAGATGGACACAAGTAATTGACGTTTGGATTAATATTTCAAATACGAGAAACATGTTTTATTTATGAAGCTCATTTGTGATCAGAAACATATAAAATAGTTAAATGGTTCTAAACTAGTCGTTATCTTTTTATCCCTATTTCAATTTATTTGTTGAATATTTTTTGCAAATTATAGTCATGTACATATACTAACACAGACATCTCTAACGTTGCTTATCAAGAAGTTTGCATGTAAAGGCTATAAATGCCGAAACAAAAAAAAGAAAAGCTAAATCCTTTTCCGATAAAAGTCCACGCGCGGAAATCAACAAAAGTGGCGAAAGCAAGAGTCAGGGGTGGGGGGCAGAGCGCGGGGTGTTCGGCCGGACTCGAGCGAAAGGCAGCGAACGAGCCGTGGAAACGAGCAAACGCCCGAGAAAGCGTCGAGCCGGCGGCAAAGCTTTTTCTATTTCCACGCGGTATAACGGGCCCCTGCTGCCTCGGCCGAGGGCGTCCACTTCGATGAGCTTTCGACAGCCGGCTTGGCGTTAAAAGCACTGGTCAACGTGGGCGTTCGAAGCTTTAGCCGACTACCTTTCTAAACACTCGACTTCTTTGCATTTTGATTTCGGCAAGTTGTTTTGCTCTTGCGCGATTTTAATGGACTCGAATTTTATAGTTTTTGGGGCGTCTTTTTGCCGCGCTTTACTTGTACGGAGTGCCGTTATTTACTTGTCAACTTTAAGTGCGCTATTAAAATAGGGTGAATTATAAGGGTATTGTTTGAGAATAATGTGCCGTAAAATTTGGCTGAACGACACTCGGATATTATACGTTTATCTTCTTTTTATTCTTCAATATACATGCTGAATATTTCATGCAATATGACTCTTTTTCGAAAGTAACCTTCTTATAATACGAATATACTTTTTTACGGCTGCGTAATTTATTTGTTTCAGCGGTTATCTTTTATTATCCATTTTTTTAAATAAACATTTGCCCCACAATGCTACGGTTTGATAAAGATTTCTTGAACATTTTTAAACGAAAAATAATTACCCAGAAAAATTTATAAAGCTTCACTTGAGATGTTAGTAATTTTTATAGCTTAAAGTAGGATGAAAAAGTAAGTAAGAAGAATGTTTTTATTTTTAAAACTCGCCAAGAGCGTAAATCATTGTAACAAAAAGAAAAAAACGAACGTAATAAATCAATTTTACTCTTCGCATAAATGCTTTCATTGCTAATTTACATGCAAACCGCTTGAATTAGGGTCTGAAGAAGGAAAAAGTAACACCGCGTGCGAAGCTATTCGATAAGCAATTTTATTTCCATCAACTTGATGAATGTGGCCTAACGACTTTTCGTCGACTCGGCCCTAATGATGTGCGAGGGATATCGAGAAAACTAAGTGAATAATTGATTTTGATCAAATGTACGACCTTTAATCGATAACCTTAATTATTTCATTGAGAATCAAGAACAATAAAAAAATATATATAAATAATAAAGTCTCGATCGATTGATTTTTTTTGTTGTTTCAGCCAAAGATGAAAAATCTAGTTCAAGATCAGCAAGCCAAAGAAGCAGTCAGAATGTGTCTTTGCGAAAAACCAGCGGAGTAAGTCATTTTACGACACTTTAGCGCCTCGGTCGCAATTCTTTTTTTTTCACCCTCGAAACACGCCCTTCAATTACAATTCATTACTTCTTCAAACTGCACTTCTCTGTAGCGGAATAAAAAAAAGGAAAAAATTGAGAAGAAAATTTATTCCCCTTCTTATCCGGGCCATCGACTTTTCTTCCATTATACTCTCTCAGAAAAGAAATAACCCTAAAAACGAGTAATCATCTGACAAATGAAAAAGCAGGACCTCGCGGATCGCTATCTGATTTATGTGGCGCAGCGCTGAGCCGAATATAGAGCGCCGTAAAAAAACGGGAATTCGCGTGGCTTGGTCAGAGAGAGAGAGAGAGAGAGAGAGAGAGAAATAGAGAACGAGAGATGGAAAAACGCACGCAATCGCGGGCATAACGTCGCGCGCTTTGTGCCAGCTGACTTGCGCAGTCCCCCCCCCTCCCTCCAGCCAGCTCTCCACTTACTTTTTTTGTTCGGCTCTCCTTTGTACGCGGCCAGCCGTAGATGTCGATTCTTATTTCAAGTGTCAAAGAATTGCCACAATTTTCCGCGAAAAAGAATGGGTCTAATAGAAAAGTTTGCTTTGACTTACCGTCCTTCGGAATCTGTACGCCGCGCGCGGCACCGAAAATTGCCAGCATATTTCAGTTGCACTGCAGCGGGACTGAAACAAAATTCGTGCTGAAATATAAGTGATGTATCTTTTTTTTTGACATACAGTAATTATTGGGCTTTTATGTATATACAACGGAATAGACACGCGATAAAGTTAGCATTGTTACTGATCTGCAAATTATCAAGTGTTTGATAAATTTAACCGCAGCGCTTGCGCTCGCGCGCGTTTGTCTGAAGACGAAATCTGTTGCGGTTTCTGGCGTATACGAAAGACTCGGCTCGACGGGATTGGCTGCGTTTGTGTGGTTTCCCCGTGCTAAAGTTACTCTCGGGATTACTGTGTGCACTCTGAACGAGAAATTAACTTTATTCGCAGCTATTTTATACAATTTTTTTTTTTTTTTATTAAAAAACGTAATAATTTTAAAAAAACAGGCAAACGTAGCAAACGATATTTTAACGACGGAACTTGCCTTTCTCGAAATAATTAGCCAACTTCAAATTACTTTTTGAATCCTTAATTATTTTCCCCCGAGTAATCGAGCGTAACGAACTGGAAATTTTAACTTCATTCTAAAACGGAGCACGATCTTCTTTTTGCTTTCTTACCGTCGACAAAAGTACCGCAAACCACACCTCGAAGATGGTAATTTTCTTTTCCAATCGATAACGTCACGAGTGCGAATCACGTTCTCTTCAAAGCCGTCGATTTCCTTGCCAAACAAATGTACCTCTATCGCTCTCGCGTCTTTAATTTTTCGCTCTTCCTTCATTCATCAATATCTTTTGCGTTGTTTTTTCAACTATTAAACGGGCTGCGCGTCATTTTGGCGTTCAATGAAAGCACTCCTCGATCCGAGCACGCGATAATCGTGAAGGGCCTGACACAAATAATTACGAGTACGTAATTACTTAAATGCAGATTAAAGTATCAAGCCCCTCCCCCATTCGTTAACAGCGCCGGAGAAACTTTGTCCCGGAAACTTGGCCAACACGGCGTACTGAGCTTTGCGATGCCATGTACGTTGAGTTGAAGGATTAATCGACCCTGCAATGTTCACGCTTCTCCGTGGCTTTATAAATAAAACTTACTCAAATTAAGATAAATAAAAAAAATATAAATTTTAAACCGTTTTTTCTTAAATTTAGTTTGATTTCTTTTCCATTAACATTTTGCATTTATCAAAGCATTCGAAGAAAACGTCAAGTTTAAATTATAGTTCAAAACTCGTCGGCCCTGTTCTAACTAGTAAGCGAATCACGTGCACGTATTTCGGTATTGTCTAAATTCGCGAAATTATATGCAAGCTCTCTCTCTCTCTCTCCTTCTCATCGACCTTGCATTTTAGCATCTTGAGAAAGCTGATAAAATATGAAAGCCGTGATTACACCTTAACTAAAAGCATCTTCGCACTTGAAAGATTTATTGTTAAGATGGGAATATTAAGGAGTCCTATCAGCTGCCGGCGAAGCCCTGTTTACGTAAGTGCATTCAGAGTGGCATTACAGAACTCGGCAGGCAACTCCATTAGTTTATGCAACGGTTATAAGAACACGCCGACCCTAAAGCTCATGCGAAGCTCTCCGCTGATTTTAAACAAGAATTCGACTGGAGCGGGGAGGGGGGGAGAAGAAGAAAACTAAAATTTTTTCGCTTTTCAGAGCTACAGGAGCAGGGGCGGCCGGTTCTTCAGCATTTCAACCGAGGACTCGAGCGTCGACTCGGAAGTTGGTGCGGCAGCCGCGGCAGCGCTTGCCACCGCCAAGAGTACCGCTGGGGCTGCGGGACTCAAGGCGAGCAAGCAGCGCTGGAGCGCCTTCTTCACCAACACCAAGGGCACCAAGATGGAAAGCCTTGCCGAGCAGCTCAACAACTACGGCAAGAACGGAATGCCGAAACTTCCCGAGAATCAGCTGTCGTACGAGCTTGCGCCGAACGAGGATGGTACGGTTTGTTTTCTACGACAGGGACCCGCTATTTTAACGATCTTATATTATACTTTGGCTTGCAATTGCTGCGAGCTCGACGCTGTAATTCCGACTTTTCCACTCCTACGAAATACGACGTGTAAGCGGTGCCAATAAAAAAAATAAAAAAAATAAAAAAAAATAAAGTAGCGGGATTCAACGTGGATAGGAGGCTAAATCCGTGCGGTGAAAACGAGGATCAATACACGTCTCGCTTACTTTGCAAACAGCATTTAACTCTCCGCAATCGTAGAAAAAGAAATTGGCACCCGTACTCTTCTCCCGCGACACACCCACACAGATTCGCGCGCCAACACACTCCGAGAGCCAACCACTCGTTCGCCTCTCCATAGAAATTCGATACTAGCTCTCGACTTTTGTACAAGCGTGGCCATGCAATTTCGCCAATCCAATCGTCCGGCCAACTCAACCCTCTCTCTTTCTACTCTCACGCGGACGAAGTGGCGCTTTTTCCATTCGATCAATCGCTGCTTCGTCTCCCTTTCAGCCAGCGCGTGGCGGTCGCGAAACAAAATCGGAAGTTTTCACTCGTCTGAGACAAAAGGGAGAGGGAGAAAATTAGCCGAGTAGCTCGAAAGCCTTCCGTGAAAGATCGATCTAGCTGATAGCCAATGGGTCGAAGGTCATTTATTCGCTTTGTCAGAGCTATATTTTCATTCGGCGGAGAATGATTGCTAAACGCCGAAAAATCGATCCCTTATTCTCTGACTAGAATCGATTTTGTATATTACCGAGTATGAAACGCAAAGAAAAATGGCAAGAAAATTACACCGAATTACGATACAAGTATATTCTACTAATAATTTTCCCTGCACTTACACCTTTCTGTCGCAGCTCTTTTAAATCTGGAAGACGATTGGCGCGACATCGTGGAGAATTCCGAGCTTCTCAGCGAGAAGCAGCAGCAGCAGCAAACGGCCCTCTGGGAGCTCGCGCAGACCGAGGCGGCTTACATTAAGACCCTGAAGGTCGTGACCGATGTAAGTATCCGCAATAACGGCAGTACGGGCCGGGGGCCGCGCGACTATTAGCTCGCTGCGGAATTTCTCCCTTTGAGCTCTCGCAGCGAGAGCTGCAATTAGAGACGGCTTGATTGCCCGGTCACATTTCAATTAAGCGCGCTTAGCCGCGCGCGCGCGCTGACTTTTATTAATATTCAAATGAAACGCCACGTATCCGTGTGCTCCGTGTTAAAGCTCTTCATGGCCTGCTTATGCGGCCTGCAGGCCTCGAATATCCTGATCGAGGTCGACAGGACGAAGCTGTTCAGCAACATCCCGGAAATCTACGCGGCGAACCGCTACTTCTGGACGGAGCACATAAACGCCATGCTCGAGGCGTCGCGGGCCACCCGGCAGCCCCTCGACCCCGGCCACCTGCTCCAAGGCTTCGAGAACTTCGAGAAGATATTCGCCCCGTACACGAGGTACTGCTCCGAGCAGAGCAAGTGCCAGCAATACTGCCGCGACGCGTTCAACGACAACGAGCTCTTCACGGCCTATCTCGTGGTAAGTTCACCCCCCCCCCCATCTCCGCGACGTATGTATCTCCCCCGTTGGCTCACCGCGCTTTGCATAAACTCCTTACGATAGCACCGAAGCGTTTTTAATGATTTATTTATGCAAACTTTTCCTTATAAGCTTATATTCCGTAGTCCATTCCCTCCTCCTCGGACTGATTAATCCGGATTTCACGAAATTAAATCGTTTTTACGTGTAAGGCTTTTTAATAAGCGTATAAATTCCAAACTTTTGCGAAAGCTCTCGTTCGCGTTAATCCAAAGTTTTAATGGATCATTTGAAGAACAACCAGCTTGCCGTACCTCTTACCGGGAGCTTTGCGAAATTTAATTGTTGCTGTGCGTAAACAGTGACTGTTTAACAATTACTCAAAACGATAATAAACACTTAATGGTAAAACGACAATAAAGCTCGTAATTGCATTAAAAAGCTTTTCATGTAATTTGCCCTTTGCTCCATGCTCGCGCGTTAAAGAGTTCAAGCCGATGTATCCAACGTCCCGTTGAAAATTAAAAGCGCTTGTTATTAATCCATTTGACCTTCGACGCTCGTTTTTCAGTGGTGCGAAACTCAAAAAGACTGCAATCGCTTGAGGCTACTCGACATTTTAGTGAAGCCGATGCAAAGAATCACCAAGTATTCGCTCTTATTAAAAGCCGTTCATAAAAACACAGAAATCGAGGACCAGCGCACCGAGCTGACCATCATGGTAAGCCACAGTATATGTATTTCTCATCGATTGATCTTCCTATTTTCCTCTCGTGCAAAAGAGAAAACGGCTTAAACAAACATTTCGCTCAGATCAAATCGGTGGACACGTTTGTGGCGTCGGTGAACGCGGCGATGCGCCGGAGCGAGGAGACGGCGAGACTGGCGAGCGCAGCGGCCAGGCTCGACAGTTACGACGTCGTCGAGTCGCGCGACGAGGAGCTCGAGCGGCTCATACGCTTCCACAGCAGCCTCGATATCATGAGCGCGCCCATGCCCGGATGCCCAAAGGACACGCTCAGGACGCTGCTGAGAGAGGGCGATCTTAAACTCCGAGACCCTGCGACCAGCAAGGTATCACTTTGGTTCTCTTGAGTATACACATATACATACGTTACAGATAAGCCAGGCTGTTTGCCCAGGGAAAGCGTCGGCGAATCAATAGGCGAATAGCCGGCGGAAAATTTATCGGCTGGCCATACACGGCTCGTACTACTTAAACGATAAACGTCAAATACGCGTCAAATTTGAATTAATGCTCGTGTCTGAAGTTATTCAAACTTTTATACTTTTTTGTACAAAAGCAATAATATTTTTTGTTGAATGTACACCACTAGTGCTGCTTTATTACATTGAGAGAGAAAAAAAAGGAACCTAGGCAGTAAAGAACAAAAGCTGGCTTAAAATTTTTTTTCGCCCCCTTTCATAAAAACGCTCGTACAGGGCTATATATTAGGAAATAACGCGAAACTTTTATTCGCGCGTACAGCGAGAAAGTTAAGAGGAGTAAAAACGGGGTTATATTCCGCACCTCGACCATTACTCTGGGTGGGGAGGAAGGGAGCTTAAACTCCCGGAGCATATCCGTGTTCGGTCTAACGAAATTTCACTTGCAGACCGAGGTGCACGTGCTTCTGATGACGGACATGCTGCTGATCTGCAAGCAGTCGACGAAGAAAACGTCCTCGAGCAGCGGCTCGAGTGGCTCGATCGGCGGGCTGAAAATTATACGACAGCCGTACGTCGTCGACCGTCTCCGTATCCACGAATTAAAGGAGCCCTCGAGCCTGGGACTGGTTTACTTGAACGAGTACAACGCGGCCTCTGCGGCTTTCGTATTGAGCGCCGGCGAGACCAAGCTCGCCAAGGTACGTTTGCTCGAGCCCGCACATCTGCGTGCCTCTTAACAATGCATAGCTCGCCTCCGCCTCCCTCGCCCCTTCCCCCCTCCTTCCTGCCGTCAAGCTCTACCAGCTTGTAAATGCCTGCTGTAACTTGGACGGCAACTTGGCCAGTTGTTGTACGCTATTAGACCGTGACGCAATGCTGATGAGGAAGGACTGGCTTGTGCTCCCTTGGAGGAGAACTACAACATTTTTCAAAATGTCCATTTATCCGTTAGGTCTGATAGTATTAAACAAAACATTAAAAATAACGTATTGTATGTTGACAGTCTTGGATGGATTCGATAAAGAAGGCGCAACAGCAGCTGGTGGCACTGAGACTGCCACTGACGACCCTGGGCACTGTGAGCCGGCAGGCGAGCACCTACCTCGACACGGACTTCGATGTGGACGAGCTGTGCGCCGAGGGCATGCCGAGAACGCCCCGAGGCAGTAGCAGGGCGTCTCGCGTCAGCAGTCTCGCTCACAGCCATAGGTGCGTCTTCGTGAAGCAGCCCCGAACGACCTCTTATCTCCTTAGCACAAGCACACACACTGTGGTCGTCTTATCTTACGACCGTTTACACTAGCTCACCTCCACGCGTTGATTCTACTCGAACTTTTTTTAGTAACGAGTGTCATCTTACGGAGATGAATGTTCATTACGATTTTCAATTTTCTTTGATCTCAATTGCAATACGGAGCACTAAAATTTGACTATTAACTCACCCAAAGTAGAGTAACAATGACGAATTTTCACAAACGATTATTTGTTTAGATTTTAGCCAAACCGTAGCAATAATTTTTCACGCCCAGCCACGATTTTCGCTATCCAAAGCGTGTCTTATCACTACTATCCACAGACGTCACCCGCACACGTCTCTCACTATTCCCATATGCATGCCAAGCTCTCTCTCTCTCTGTGTCTGTCGATATAAGCGTCCCTTAGTCTGTAGTAGCCCTACCCTCCGCGGTGGTCCTTCGTCGTGGGCGCGATGGCAGCGGGGAGTCGCGTTAAAAAAGTAGCATGCACTTTTTCAGCGGCAGCATGGAGATGGAGGGGGCCTCGCCGAGCAGCAGCAACTACCTGCCGAGCTACAATCTCAGCCGCAACGTCAGCATGGAGACGACCGAGCCGCCCAGGGCGTCGAGCGTGTCGTCGGAGGAAGGCGCGGAGTCCGCCGCGGCTGCCATCGCCGCCGCCGGCGGGCACAATAATCGACAGCTGCAAATCAGGTGACCGAACTGTCTTCGCCTCTTGCACGTTCAGCCTGAGTTTTACTTTTTTCATTATTTCCTTTCTTCCTTTTTCGTCTTTTTTTGCGATTGCTCTCGTCCTTCATTTATTACCCTTCTGCTCTTTTTTTCTCTCATTCGAAAGCTGGTTTGTTTCTGTTTTATCGATATTTTTATTTGATTTTTATTACGAAACGATTCGTAGACTTTCTGTAAAACAAAACGAGCTTCCGCCCATTAAGTTGCTATTGTGCATGAATTCGAAATTATATTTTCATTGGGCGGTACGACTTTACCATTCGATTATTAGTAAATATTATAACATTTGCAAACTACGCACTGCTTTTATTTTTTACTTTATAAAAAAGAGGAAAAGCTTAGTGAAGCATAGAAGTAATCTTCCAAAAATTTTATATACTTACTAGATAAAAAATTCTACCTTCGTCAAACTGTAGGTAGTACAATGTTTCAACATTTCGCAAAATAAAATTAAAACTGTTAAAAGTCCATATTTACACTTTTGTGTAGATTCACATGCCAAACGCGAGCCGGATATTTTCCACTATCTTATTGATACAAGGAAACGTAGATATCTACTTTAAAGGCGGTATCAGTATTTTTCTTCATCCGTCAGTATAGAGTTTAATTTTTTCTCAGAGGCCAAAGTATGACATTTTTTCGTCGAGATTCAATATTTTTATGGGAGGTATATTGAGTTGAAGAATGAAATTAGTTACAAATTGTAAATAAATTTAATGAATCTACAAGTGTTTAACATTTGTCACGAGAATAACTTGATCAATGACGGTAAAATTTCAATTACTTCCTGTGGACTGTGAAAAATGTATATATATATATAGCCATAATTTATTCATAGTCATTCCAAGTAATATGACTGTAACAAAAATGCGTGTAATAAAAATAAAAAATAGCAGACACGTACCGAGTAGAAATTCTAGAACTTTAACGTTTTTTTATTTATTACTTTTTCTGCACGCATATAGCTTAGTATCAAGAAAACCATTGTAACAAACAAAAATTTTTTTTGATAAATACTTTTTGTTCATAAAATTTACTACTAAACATGTAAAAGTGTCCTAGATTATAAGTTTTCATTGTTCCTTGTTTGTTAATTCCGTTTTTAATTACAATTTTTTGTTATCATTCAAATTTTATTAATGCGAAGAGTTATTTTATATTCAGGATACGTTTTTAATAAATGCAAGTTAAGAATTAATATTTATAATTTATTTGACATTTGAAATCAATGCTATATGCACATGTTAACATTACGCTGTAGATAATGAACAGCGTTATACTTTTATCGTACTATTAAATTCAATGACGAGTACCTTGTTTATAACAGTTATTGTACAAAATGTTTTGTAATAAATGTAAATATGTTTTCAAACATGAAATTTTATGTGAATATAAAAATTTTAGTAACAAATTCGAGTAATTTGTCGTATATGTTTGTTAGCGTTTTACTCCCATACTTTTTCCTTCTAATGAATAATGTTTTATTTTAGTATCTAAGTGCACTCGACTTTTGCATGTAAGTAAAGTACTTTGCAAACGTTGTTATTGATTTCCAAGCATGAATCTGATAATAGTAGACATTTTAATAGTACATCGTGCTTGCTTAACTGAATTTCAATCTTCTCTATCTGCGACAAAAGAAAAGATTACACGCCATTACGTACAAACGACTGTTTCAAATCCGTCAAAAGCTATAATTTAAAAACGGCCTTGTATGAGTAATCTTCTCTTCGGTCGCATCGATCGCGGCTTTGAAAAAATAAAAGAAAAAAAAGAACGCAATGCCGAGCGCCCGTACGAGAAAATGGCATTGAAAAACAAGTGGTGTTTGTGACCAAAAAAAAGCAGACGATCGCTACTGAACAAATCGCCGACGCCGAACACGCTGAGCGTGCAGGTGCCGGCTTACTCGTGCCTCGGGCAGTCGCTGCCGAACCTGACCCTCGCCACCTCACCCCAGACGTCGACGGTCTCACCGACGCCGCCGAGCTCGCTCCTCATCGTCCCGCAGATCACCAAGAGCAAGGACACCCTACTCTCGCCAGGTCATCGAGGTGAATTTTCATTTAAGAAAAAAGGCAAAGCACTTGTTATTTTTATTCTTCACCTCATATCCACGGTCGTACTGGCGTATAAACTTGTGGGACCGTCGTAAAAGTCGATTTTCAGCTTAGCTACACACCTTGCTCCATTCTGATTTTTCCATTTCCTTTTTTTACTAGTACGATTCTCCTTTTACCCCTTTTTCTCGGAATTTTACATTTTATTGACTCGGAGAATTGTTGATTAAAAAAAAGTCGTATTTGTTCGAAATCTTTTTTATTTATTTACTTTGTTTTTAATAAAATACAGAAAACGTGCACAGTTTGTTTAATTAAATATCAAAGGTTTCAAAGACTCACGATTATTTTGAAAATGTTTACAAAATATTTTTAATTTCGATTAATTACGCTATTTACGTACGTAGCATGCAGTTTATTTGTTTAAAATTCAAAAGTGTTTGGCAAAACCAGCTTTTATTCATTATTTAACGAATTTATTCTGGATACACGTATTTTTAGATTACGTCACTAATAATGTTAAATGCGTATGTTAAATTTTATTCTAAAGTTCAAGATTAACTTATCATAATCTACAAAATTGACTCATTATGTTTAAAAATGCACACAAATGCAATATGCTTAAAATAGAAGCAGCAACTAAAGCTTTCAAACTAGCACAAAACGGCTTATCGAAAAAAAAAGGAATTCGTTGTCAAGCTCACGCCAGTGCGCACCGGGGGTGGCTCGGCCGCTCGATTACAAGCCTGCTTAACTAAACTCCACATTTACCCGTACTCGTCCTCTTTCCATACCCCCGGATTATAATGTACGCAGGCATATCGTATCCGCCACCATCGCCGCCTCGGGGCGCGCTGCGCCGCACGTTCGCCGTGTCGCAGTCGCGGAATCCACCGCTGATAAAGACGCGGCACGTCAACGCCTCGGCGGCGCAGCCTCTGCAGACGACCATCAGCCTGGACGCGGAGACGCTCGAGGAGCGGCGGAAACGCCTCGATCCGGCGCACAGGGTCGCCTCGAGCAGCAGCATCGCGGAGGAAAAGGTTCGCCCGGCGTGAGCCATAGCCCGCCCCGTCGCAGCGGAGCCCGGCAACGCGAGGCGCTCGAGTGTAGCTCTTCTTGTTTTCCAGAAATGAAGAGAGCCGCCGGGGATGATGAGCCGTCGTTTGGGCTGCCGCCGTGAATCCTTGCGCGGAGCGCGGCCAAGCTAGCCGGACGGGCTCCTTGGGCTCGGGGAGCCCGGGCTCGCCGCCGACTCGCGGATGCTGCACACGCCCGCGGGACTTTGGCTGCTCGGGTTGCCGGAACACCAGGGACCAGGGGTTGCGACGCCGTCGCGTCGCTTTTGACGACTCTTTACCGGTCAGCGCGCGCACCGCAACACATACACACTCACACACACACACACACACACACACACACACACACACACACACACACACACACATTGTTTCGTTGTCTCTCGTATACTCGTTTTATGTCTCGGTGACATGCGCCTGAGGAATTTTTGCAACCGGTGAGTTGAGCACTGTCAAGAGCGTAAACTCATGGATTGTGCGGTTAATTTATGGGGACGTTTTTTCATTGCAGATTGGGGCCATTCGAAGACAACGTGAAATTTTTATGACAGATTATACTGTTACTTCAAGTTTTCAAGTACTACGACGCCGTTAAAACGAACAGATTTTTCTAAATTTGGAGCACGTAATCGAAGGAAACTATTGGACGAGCGCGAGAACGTAAATGACACGAAGAGGATGGAGAAAAATAAAAATTTGTTTTGAATTGTTCGTTTGATGCGGATTTTTCTGTAAATTGAATGATAAAAGAATGATACAACGTAGTCTCTTAAGTCTTAAGCGACGAACAAAAAAGGCCTACTTAGCGTAATTTATCGTGTAACAATTAGTGATACGAGAAAAGTCTTACGTCTAGTCATAAATAATAATGAAAAATAAAAAATAGAAGTCTCTTAGAGCAATTTATTAAATATATGCTTCGTAGGGATTGATAAACCGAGTGTGATTGAGCGCGGAAATAAGAGCGGATATAGATTAATTTAAAAGGCAAAAGAATGTCAAGATCGTTGTTAAAAAATGGTCATTTTGAGTATGCAAGATTTTATGCTAATGGCATTAGCTCGATCTAAAATGGTTACTTACTGTGTAAAAGAATAAGATAAGCCTTATTCTTTGATAAATAAGTGAATCGATTATTTGAATAAAGAAATTAGCACGAAGTATCAACGAAAATGAAAATAAAACATTGTCAACGGCAAATTATATTTGACGTCGAGCCATATCGTATTGAATATCGCTTAAAGATACGGTAACTACAAGGATTTGTTTAAAAATAAACAAAAAAAAACTCTGTGCAGTACTAAAGGAAATTTTTGTACCTGAGGCTGCGGCTTTTGTTCTTTTATTCTACGCGTTAACGGCTTATGAAAAGAAAAAAAAAGAAAAGAATAATAGAGTAACGATGATTATTGTACAAGAACGATGTAGAGTATTTGCACCAGGTAACAAGTTTTGAAATTCATGTTTCACAACCCATGAAATGTAAGATTGTGAACGAACAAAAAAAAATTGAAAATATAATGCATAATTTATTAAAAAAGAACAAAAAAGTCTATTCTATTTCCTAGTCATCTCCATACAACATAAATAAAAAACGCTACAATCTGAAAAAACTCCATACGGTAATCATTTCTAACGAGGCGCAGTATATTGTAATAAAACATTAAGTTTTCAACGCTTTACATGCAAAATACTGTAGTTCTATTACAATTTCAAAAAGATAGGATCGCAAAATTTTATCATGCCAACAATCAATCAATTGTTATAGGTTCTAAATTATACAGTTTCTTTATCTTTTTTCAAACATAAAACATTGTTTTTGCTCGTTTGCAGTTTACCAAAGAACACAAAACCGTCGTTTTTAATTATGCCTTCGGCAAAATTATGCATAATACTTATTTTTTCTTTCATTTGTCAAAGCCTTTCCATCACTGTCCAAATATGGCAAAAAAAAATCAAAAGTTTTGTCGACGTATTTACCATCGATACCTTCAAAATGTTACAAAATAAAAGTATTGAAAAAATTGATAATCAAGAAAACGAGATTATTGACGAAGATGTCATTGTAGCTTATGGGCAGGTAACGCAATCTGTTTGTCAGTGTAACAATGTTACAATAGAAGTATGAGTTGCGTGAATTTTCAGAGAAGCTACCTTATGGAATACTATGATAACGATACTAAAGCTACTGGATTTCTTGGTGATATTTGGACTATGCTGTCGGAATTTTCAAACTTCACGTACGTCATTAATTTTCATTTTTATGCATGATTAATTTTTAAAGTATTTCACGAAATCAGGATGGTCTTAAGGCGAACGGATAATTTGCTAAACGGAGAACTGTTACCAGACGGCAATTACACTGAATTATTAGGTCTAGTACACCGCAAGGAGATATCAATTTTTCCACTTATAGCTACTTTAGAAACCCGTTTGGGAGCACTTGACTATACAATGCCATATTTTAAGGATAAGTAAATATTTAGACTACTAGCAAATGTGGTAAACTCATTAGCCAAAGTTTCATTTCTTTAATAATTTTACGTTAGTTTTAGATTTTTTATAAAACTCGGATACAAATTTCATGCTAATTGGGTCTTGAAAATATTTTCCTGGAAAGTCTGGTGTTTAATCATAGTGTTTTACGTATTATTGAGTTCTTTCAGTTCGCTTTTATGTCGCATGGTGCATAACAAAATGTCCAGTATCAAGATAGCTACAGCTGTGGATTTCTTTTTCTACACTTTCGGAGCTTTTTGCAATCAAGGTCTATTTCACCTTTTTATTTTTTTTAAACATTATGCTACGATTTAACGTTCAGACTTAATGACTTCCAATGTCATTACCGCTTCTTAATTTTTCTGTACAAGCGTTATTTCTATTGCAGGAGAAATATTATACAGAGTCCAAAAAGAATTAAAAATGTTGTCATTTTGCATAAGTATATTTTTTTGGCTTATGCTAACGTGCTTCACGTCCCAACTCATCGTCTCAATAACTCAAAGGTCATTAGTTTCTCCATTTCACAACTTTCAAACATTTTTCGAAAAAACTAGTTATAATGGTTTTGTAGAATGTTATTCAATTGCTTATAATAAATTTAAGGTAATTTTGAAAATATGATTTATCTTGTTAACAAAGTTGAGTACATCAATGCTAAAATAAAAAAATAATCAAATTTTACAATTTTTCATAACACTACCTAAACAGAAAAGTAACATATCCTATCTAGAGAAAATATCGGATTCGGGCCGAGTGGAGTATTTTAAACATCCAAAAGATATAAGTAGTCGAATTTGCGCAAAAAACCAAGAATATACAATGATTTTTCCAGAAACGTTCAGAATGGACGATATAGAATGTGAACTTCATGCGATTGGCCAACGTTTCTTTGGCACTTGGATGGCGGGAGGAATGAAAAAGCAATTTATTTATAAAGAAAAAGTGAACGTTGGGTTAGTACGTAATGTACATACCGTTGATGTATCCACTAAAATTGGTAAACTTTTCTTTGCAGTTTAACCAAATTGTGGGAGGTCGGTATTATGAAGGCTCTAATGGCTAAATGGTTGGACACGACGCGTCTCAATCGTCAAATGTCGAAAATAAAATTTGATTATTCTCCTATTAATTTCGAGCAAGCTATCCCGCTCATAGGCGTATACGTTTTTGGTCTTTGTCTGTCTATATGTATTTTTGTCGTTGAACAAATTTACTATAATCTCGATTAAATGTCAAATTCAATGGAAACCAATAGGCCTATATGTGAGCTTGCAACGCAAGTGTCTATATTATTTTTTCGTTGCAACAATTGTACCAAATCCTGTGTGGGCATTAAAATAAAAAACGGAATTTTGATTGAACACAATTGTTTATTCATAAAAATATTCTATTCTTCACTTTATTGAAAAACACATGTAGTATGAGAAGCAGGTATTGATATTTTTCGTTCGTATACCGAGCTTTTGATTACTATTATCTGTTACGGAAATTTATAAATATTTTAACATTGACGTCACGCAAGAAGTCTATTATTATATATTCTTACTTGCTGTAATTATTTTTAAAAAGGCTGCTTATGTTTCGGCAAGACTGTTAGATTTGGAAAAAAACAATTAAACTAGTGTAAAATTAATTTTAAAAAATTTTCATTACTGTTAATTATAAAATAAACTTTTCTTAAATCTTCGTTAGAGCTTTAAAATGATAATATTAAGGATCATTTATCTTTTTTTCTATACGAACATGTGTTTTTGCATCACTGATGAAACGTGGAAAAAAGAAGTCAAAAGTTTTGTGGATATATACAGCATAGATAGATTTGAAATATTAAAAAATGTGACTCTTAAGCAAGCTCCTGTGTACGAAAAACAAAAATGCAATGATCCAATTATTTTAGCTTATCACGAGGTATCGTTATAGTTTACGCGACTTAAAAGTTAATTTATCGACTGAAAAAAGTAAATACTTTCCAGGAAGCAAATATTTTTGAATTTTATGACAATGATAAAAAGGCTACAGGTTTAGCAGGCGATATTTGGACAATATTATCAGAATATTTAAATGTTACGTAGGTAAATAAATGCACACTTTAATAGCACGAAATTTCATGGCGAACAATCAAATCTTACAGGTTGATATTAAAGAAATACGATTTGGATATAGGCGAGAAATCGCCAGATGGTAATTACACGCAATTTTTGGGAATGCTGCAGCGCAAAGAGTTCGATGTTTATCCCATACTGACTTCTCAAGCAAGTCGATTAGACGTTATTGATTATACAATTCCATTTTGGAAGGATAAGTCAGTAAAATGTTGCTTTTTCTTAATTTTACAATCAAATAATTTTTACGTTTTCATGCATTAGTTATAGATTTTTCTTAAAACTTGATTTTAAATTTAAAATGACCTGGGTTCTTGACCTATTTTCTTGGCAAGTCTGGTGCACCATTGTATTGTTTTACATATTGTTGAATATTTGCAATTTCGTTTTGCATAATTTATACAAAAGCAAAACCCCAAAGATAACGTTACCATCTATCGTGGATGTTTTTTTTTATAACTTTGGCGCGCATTGCAATCAAGGTAATAGCAACTTTTTTTTTAAAAACAGTGCATCTACGTAGTCTGATTCCAAAGTTTTCTTCTCACAGGAGAGACGTACAAAATTCATAAGAATTTCAAACTTTTATCATTCTGCATCAGTATGTATTGTTGGCTGCTCATCACTTTATTTACGTCACAACTTATCATTTCGATATCACAAACATTGAAGATTGTGCCTTTTGATAGTTTGGAAACACTTTACGAGCAGACAAATTACATTGTTCTTGCAAAATTTTATACAGTCGTGTACAATACTTTTGAGGTAGAATAAAAAAAAATAATAACTATATTAATTTACCTGTAATCCTGAATTTTTCATGGAATTTTTCTAGAAAAATAACACTTCTATCTTGCAAGATATTAAAAATTCAGGCCGACTCCAATATTATACGTACGAATCGGAAATAGCTGATTTAATATGTTCCGATATGAAATACACAGTGATTAGAAATGAATTAACTAAAATAGACGTTCATTGCGCGCTTGACATAATAGGTCCAAATATGTTTGGACTTTGGATAACTGCTGGGCTTCGAAAAGATTTTTTGTTAAAAAAATCAGTCAATTCTGGGTAAATAAGAAAAATCTCTAAATATCTTGAACGAAATCTGAAAAGAATGTTTTGTTTACAGCATAATAAAACTATGGGAATTTGGTATACTGCACTGTTTGAAAAACAAATGGCTTGTTCCTGTAAACAGTTTTGACAAGAAAAAAATCATGTTTCAGCCCATATACGTGCAACAAATTTTCCCTCTTCTCGGTATATATATACTTGGTGTATGTATGTCAGTATTGATTTTCCTAGCTGAAAATGTACTTGATAATTTCAAGTTTTCCTCTAGTACGGTTAAGAAGTCATGTATTTCTTGCAAATAAATTGAACAATTATTACAAAATAATTCAATCCACTTTTATATGTTTTTATATTATTTTTATTTCCATATATTAACAGTTTTATATATTTTATAAATAAATACAATAACGATATTTCGTCATCTATCGAACTTGCGTTTCAAATATCAATTAAACATTTTATTTTGTAAAACTAATAAGTCGTTTAAATTCATTAAAAATTTTAGACAGTAAAAAATTTTTTGAAGAATATAAGCTAAACAGTAAAAGCATCACAGCCATTTTCTAGCAACATCATAAACAATTATTATAGAAAGAAATATTTGTTAAGATTGCTTTTAAATTAATTATTTCATGAACCATACGAAGCAGATGACAATGTATTAAAGATAATCTCCCTTAATATTCCAAAAATATAAAACCTATCTAGTTTAAAAGTGTAATCAGTAATATAAAAATTTTGTAGTTTTATACGTCATGTGTAATTATAAAGTATCTTACAAAAACAATTTTTTAATGCCAAATTCAGATAGGGCGTAAAATGTACGTTTTAGAGGTCCTTGTTGTCTATCGGAAAATCGTTGCGTACCAAATGTACGTTTTCCGCTCATTGGCGTTTGTCTTGAATCTGCTGATGTTGAGGTAAAGCCTGGCACAAAGCTATCTTGTTGAGCAGTCATAAAACAGTTTGATAGTGGTGTAGCCCGATCCAAATAATAATCACCCACAAATAAAATTGTTCGACCGATCAAAGCAAAATTCATTCGACAAAGTTCCTGAAAAAAGTATTGTAAAATTTAAATGAAAACTATACTTAAGTTAAAGTCACATTATAAATTACTTATTAATTATAATAACTTACTTGAAAAGTCGTTGGCGTCGAAACTTTCAGATCACGAGGCCGATGCTGACTCGTGAAAGAGATGGGTCAGTAATCATTTGATATGTCCTGATAAGATCGAACCTCACCCTTTTCATTGGCAATTGCTTCTATAATATCTAACAAAAGTTGTTGACTTAATTGTTTCATTTTTGGTAAGCGTACCACCTGTAGAGATAAAAATTAATATTGAAATGAAATAATTTAATTTATAAAACGTTCTTAATGTAAAAAAACTTAATAACTGTACCTCGCCAATGTGGTGTACTATAAGATTTAAAGCATACTTTTTTATATCAATGGCCTGCATTTTATCAGCAGCTTCTAAGATTTGTATTACGTTTTCAAATGTAACGTTCATTTCGAGATTTTGTTTACAGAAAGCTTGCAAACGATTATTTGTGAAACCATAAAACACTGGAACTGTAAACAGGTAAAGTGAATCTTCTGGTGGCATAGATACGTCTGCATAATATATGTATCGCAACAGCGAGCAAAAAGATTCTGGCGATGGTACGAGTTCCCCTATTAATATCTAAATTTTACACACAAAAATGTAAAATTATTTAATTATACATGAAACGATTTTATAATCAAGATAAATTTTTTCACTCTTACATTAACAATATTATTTTCTGGCATAAAAGATCTAAACAATCCTTCAAAGTAGCTACAACGTGCAGCTAATACGGCCTTATGTGATGGTATTGGTTTCTTGTCAAGCATTAATGTTATATCACAAAATTCATTCCCGACGCCTTTTAAAAATGCTTCCATATCCTGCTCAAGAGTTGTCCCTTTAACGAAGTAAAATATTAAAAATTGAGTTTTTCTAATTTTTAACATATCACATTTTAAGACATAAAATCAATTCTTACCCATATCCATTCCTAAATCATATTGTTTCAACGAATTCTTCTTTGGTGGATCTTGCTTGCGTCGTATTATTTCAACCATAAGAGGTTGCTCTAATACTTCAAATTCCTGAGACATAATTATCTGAGCATAATTGCAATCTTTAACAACGAAATTCATGCAGAGCTCCTTAATAAAATACAATTCGAGTTGCGACGCATTTTGCAATGCTTCCAAAACATTTGCATGATTAATCGTAGTATCGAGGTAATGTACGCAAAGGTGCTCCAAACGTTTCATATTGAATTGCCGGGCTAAGCGATACACGTCCATCATCAATAAAACTATTCGATTACTCAAAGGATCGTCAATCTTTTGCTTCTGGTCGATATGGTCGGTGTAGATGTAATTCAGAACCATTTCGAACGCTTCTGGGACGGCATCTTTTAACTTTACCTATAAAAAAAAAGTAATAGCTTAGCTGATATGATGCGTGGTAGTTTTAAGTAATTGTGCGTACCTCAAGTATCGGTATATCCTTGACTCTAGACACATCCGTAATGCCCCGCTCTTTCCTCAACTGGCGTTCACGTTTCTCCTTGGCCTCACGAATGTGCTGTCTGAGAAATTTCGATCGCGCCGCAACCATGGCCATATGAGCTGGAATTTTGGTTCCGACGTCGCCAACTACGAATTCGACGTCACAGAAGAGTCGCGATTTAAGCAATCGACCAAAATCATCGTGCAGCGTGCATTTTGGATAAGAGGAGAATTGGAAACGATAAGTCTCGCCACTGCGTACGGTGTTATCAACTGTGCCACCGAAGATGTACATCGCATCGCCAATCACTGCTGCTGCGTGGAACAGCCTGCCTGAAGGAATCTAAAGACCAACAACAGAGATGTTAGCAAAGCAGTTGTTTGCATCTGCGTTATGTTTGTAATAAAAATCGGAGATACCTCGCTGTCACTAGATGGGTTCACGATATCCCAGGTCTGGGTGTCTAGATCATAGCAGTGCAAGTCATTTGGTAATGTGTTGTCCGCAGTGCCACCAAATACATAAAGATGCCGATCAAAGCTGACCATAGTGTGACCATAACGCCGTGCCGGTGGTGGAGGTGCGCCTCGCAATATATGTTCCGTAGAAATACGCGTCCACCTAACGTTAAAACGGAATGATATAGTAAGTTTGTTTAATACAGAATTAAAATAGTTTTTTTTTCTTTGACTTACCTTTTTTCTCGGAAATGGAATTGGAAAAGACTGTTGGTAATTTTAGCACCGCTTTGGCCACTGAATACAAACATTGATTCTCTGGCTACCACTACTGGAAAGTTGCAGCATGTAGGTGGACAATCACCTGACTGATCAATTCTTTCCCATTCTCTTGGGCCCTTTGGCTAAAATAGTAATTAACAAAATCTCAGTCTATACAATTAGTTTTATTTGATGTTAATAAAATGTATTATCTTACAAGTAATGATATAGTCCACATGTCATTTAAGCGAACATTTCCATCGTACCCAGCAAAGATCCACAATTTGTTGTCATAAACTGCAGCTCCATGTGCAGATCTTGCGACTGGCATTTTGCTAAGTACAAACAATTCCAATTCAAATATATCAAAACTTTCTTACATTCAGAAATTAAAGAAAACAAACAAAACAATTATTAAAATAAATTAGACTTACTCTCCAGAATATTTCCACTCAACCCACTGGCCAGTTTGAAAGCGATACTCAAACAAGTCATTTTTATTAGTCAAATTAGAATTGGAGTGAATGTCACCGGTGTATCCGCCAAAGACAAACATAGAGGATCCATGTATGACAGCTGAATGATGATACCTGGGAGCCGGTGGTATGCCAATAGAGAAAGCTCTGCCCCATGACTTTTCCTTGACATCAAAGCGCAGCAGATCATTGAGCATGCACTTGCCATTGTCACCGCCAAAGACATAGATAGCATCCTTGTAAGCTATGACAGTGTGCTTGCTCCGCCTGTAAATAACAAATGCCCAATAAAATAATCGCCCAATGTAAAAAGTAGTGGAAAGACGTACCTTGCGCCAACGAATTCATCGCACTCGGGCATGCGTTGCCAGCGGTGGACAGTCTCGAAGGGCCCAAAGTCGAGTACGAGGCACTCGGGCGCCCCGTACTTGTCCATCGCTGCAGCTCAAGAGCGAGGAATGCGTTTGGAGATATAGGCCACACTCTAGAGAATAAGCTGCAGCGGGGCAGAGTCGACTGCTTCGTAGCAGACGAGCCACTCCGTTCCGATGCTGCTCCTGCCGGTATTTGGACCTGTCCTTCGTCGCGGCAGATCGCCGGAAGGCTTATGTGCGTGCGCTCACCCAGCCTGGCCCCCCGGACAATGGGAGCGTTTTCTTGAATGCGCGCAGATATTGATTCATGAACATCGCGCGCGTGGGAGTGTGCCCGAGAGAGAGAAAGCGAGTTCATTCATGGCACTAGACGCGCGTGGGAGATGCAGCTGTGTGCCCCACACTGCAGCTGCGACTGGTGCTGCCACCTTAGACTCAACTGCCGCTTCAATTCGAATTTTTTACCGCCATGTGTGAAAATATAATTTAAGTTGCCTGTGTGGTAAACGTTTTTTTTTTTTTTTTTTTTTTTTTTTTGTTTTTTTTTTTTTTTTTTTTTTTTTTTTTTTTTTTAAAATCAAACTAGCCGTAAACTTAATTGCAGAGTCGCGATACAGAAAACAACTTATGAATTTTTATATGCCTATCTCCTTTGACAATCGCGTTACAATTTTTCTGTAATAACGAGGCTTTGCCGATGTAGCAGGCTATAAACCTTAATGATCCAGAATATTTGAAAAAAAATTCGATTTTAAAAACTTTCGAAATCTCAGTTTATGGAAAAATGACAATGTTTGCCTGCTGATATACATGAGAGCTTTTTCTACAATTGCAAAATGAATTTCATAATATTCATCATTATTTCGAGCGTAGACAAATGTTTGTGCATGACCGGCTTAATTTGGAACAAAAACGATGAGATTTTCGTTGACATATTTAGCGTGAAAGCGTTTAGTATGGCGGCAGACGAAAGATCATTGCGACATTACAACAATGAAAATATGAAGTACGGCGGCCAAGAGGTCCTTATGGAATATTTCGAGGTAACACCGGATCGCGCGTTTTGAAAATGAGCTTTAATTTTTTTTTTTTTTTTTTATAGGAACGAAATATTCTTGAGTACGAGGACGACAACGAGACGATGCTAACAGGTTTTTGTGCGGATCTGTGGGCTGCTTTAGCCATTTACTTGGACTTTAAGTAAGATTACACTCGAAAAATTGAATAATTTAAATTTTAGTTTTGTGCGACATAGCATTAACCAACACCCGTAATTTATAGAATAGTTTGGAAAAATTTAAGTAATAAAGGGATTGGCGTTGCTTTCAACGACACCGAGTACACTGGGACGTTGGGCTTGGTCCAGCACGGAAAAATTACGATTATACCCATATTGAATCTTCTCTCTCATCGACTCAACGTTATCGATTTTACAATACCTTTTTGGAAAGACAAGTATAGCGACAAACAAAATCGCCAGTGGATAATGATCGTTTGAATATCGTTTATTAAAACGTTCGGCCTTTAGTTACAGATTCTTCATTAAAATTGATTATCAATTTCAAACGACTTGGGCCCTGCATTTATTTTCATGGAAAGTATGGTGTCTCATTTTGATTTTTTACCTGCTATTGAGTATCGTTAATTACATCGCGTACGGCATCATTGAGAACGCAAATCCGAAAGCTCTAAAACTGTCCGTTGCGGATTTCCTATTTTACAACTTTGGCGCGCTTTGCAATCAAGGTTTTTCCATTAAAAATCGTTACGCAATTACTTTTTCGCGCAAGTTTTTAACTCATTTTTCTTACAGGCGAGATACTGTATAAAACGCAAAAAAAATTGAAAATCCTATCGTTTTGCGTTAGCATGTACTCCTGGATAATAATAACGTGTTTCACATCCCAACTTATAATTTTCATAATGCAAACGTCTTTGGTGTCGCCGTTCGAAGATTTCACGACTCTTTACAAAAATACGAATTACAAGCTACTCGTGACGGACGCAGAGGTCGTGTACGCTAATTTACAGGTACTGCGCAATCTAACTCAATATTGTGCGTGCGATGTGTATTCAACTAATGCTGTTTATACAGAGGGACGATGTGCCAGTGCTCGATGAGCTACGCAAGAAAAAACGAATGCGATATCACCACGAGGAGATAGATACGGCAAAGTATGTTTGTTCCAATCGATCGAAATATGCCCTGTTTCGAAATAGCTTTACCAAAATCGACGATCGAATCCCGTGCGATCTCAATCCCGTTGGTAAGCCTCAGTTTAGTCTTTGGGTCGCCGCGGGAATACAGAAGAATTTCGTTTTGAAAAAATCCATCGACATCGGGTAAGTGTTTATTTATTTTGCTTAATAATAAAATGTAATGCAATTATGAAAAATTATAACGCGCACACTTTGTTGCAGGATTTTGAAGATGTGGGAATTTGGTATGATGCACGTTTGGAAAAACAAGTGGCTAGATAGCATTCGCAGTCGTAATGGCGTCAAAGAGACAAAAGTAGACTACTCCCCCGTGAATTTACGACAAATTCAACTGTTTCTCCTCGTTTACGTTTGCGGCTTCTGTGCGTCGATGATTATTTTGGCTATCGAAATAATTTATCATAAACTTGAATTGTAACTTGAATTATTATAATTTAAAGCTTGTAATCGAGTGAATTTGATGTTTTAAGTAATTTAAATAAAGGGTTTTAATATTCTTGAGATAACAAATTATTCTACCTCATTTTACACGTCTCTTTGACACTTTCTTAACATTAGAATTTTCTTATTTTCGATATCGTTAGGCCAGAATTAGTGATAAAAGCTCGTGGGAAGCCTAATCTGCAGCTGTTACAATAAGAAAAAGAGAACGCGGAGAAAGCGATGCATTACTTGATCTACTTTAAGCAGTAACGCTTTAATCTTCGAGCAGTAAACTTCGGAAAAGCAATAATTTCCTTTTTTTAATTAAAAAAAATTAAAATTTTTTTTTGCATTAAAACAATAATTATGTATGCTGTTAAGCTTGTATACTGTGTGCTGTTGATTTTACTTGGGCCTCAAAGTAGTTATGAAATAAATCTAAAATTTCCTCACGGATTCTTACTTGGTTGCGGTTCATCGGCGTTTCAAGCCGAAGGCACTTGGAATACCAGTGGTAAGGCTAAAGAAAATAAGTTTTTTCTCAAATTAAATATTAATTTTGTCTCGGGAGTTTAGGTAAAACAGAAAGTATTTTGGATGAAATATCATCATCACAGTATGAACGTCACATTATTCGTGATCATTCCACACCTAAAGTCTCAGCTGACACTTATCATCATTATAAGGAAGATATAAAATTACTTCACGACATTGGGGTGAGTAAAAACTTTTGATACAATCGAAGATGGTTTTGTAGTAGAAATAAAATTGTGTTTCCATTCAGGTTGACACCTATCGTTTCTCGCTAAGCTGGACGCGAATTCTGCCAAATGGTTATGCCGATCACGTTAACCAAGAAGCTATAAAACATTACAATGATATTTTTGATCAATTGGACAAATATAAAATCAAGCCGATCGTCACGATCTACCATTGGGACCATCCGAGCTCCTTTGAAAAATTTGGCGGTTGGTTAAACGAACGAATGGCTTATTTGTATTCTGATTATACTCGAGTTGTTTTTGAACATTTTGCGAATCGCACAAGTTATTTTATCACGATAAACGAGCCCCGAATGTTTTGCGAACTGCGATACAGATACGAATACTTCCGAAGTTGTAAGTTTTTGGTTTGACTATAATCGTTGTAATTAAAGTTTTAACAATAAAATACATTTTTATAATTCGCAGCTAAAAATTTTACAATCAACTATTTAAACGAGTACCATTGTATGCACAATATGCTGAAGGGCCATGCTTTGGCTTATCATTTATTTAACAATATTTATCGGAGCAAACGAAATGGAAAAATTGGCATTACAACTGCTTGTGAAAATTATTACAACAAACATGATTACGATTACGTGAGCAATGATGTGGCTTTTGAATTTAACTGTGGATTGACATTGCATCCTATTTTTTCGAAAAGAGGCGATTATAGTGCTTTAGTAAAGTATCGTATACGTTTAAGAAGCAGAACTCTTGGTCTTGAAAAATCGCGATTGCCAGGATTTTCAAGAGAATGGGTCAACTTTATCAGGTAAAACTATGCCGTTAAAACTTCTAGTCAAAGTTAACATTATAAAAAATTATTTTTTTAAATGATTTGAAAACATGCATTTCATTTAAGAGGTACATCGGATTATATGGGAGTACATCATTATAGTTCTTTTTATACCGAACAATTACCCTTTACCAAAATGTCACAGTGGCCTAATGATGAAGGTTTAATATACAGTCGTGATCCAAAGTGGCCATCCACAGCTATTGACAGGATAAAAGTATGTAAAATATGAAAAATATTTTTTTAAATAGAATACTATAACATGACACAATTAATTCGTAACATTAAAGGTTGTGCCTAAAGGTCTTGGAGATCTGTTACGTAAAATAAAAGTAAAATACAATAATCCCCCTGTATTCATTTTGGAGAACGGATTGCCAGATCGAGGAGGCACAGAAGATTATTGGAAAATCAAAAATATGTACAGGTATATGAAAGAAATGCTGATCGCCATTAAACGAGACGAATGTAACGTGCAATTATACTCAATGTGGAGTTTTTTGGACAGTTTCGAATACGATCAAGGCTATACGTAAGGATAATTGAAATGATTATGAAATAAAATTTACGATGTACATGTATTGTTTGCTTTTTTTATTTTCCAGAGCTAAATTCGGATTAGTACAGGTCGATTTTAAAAGCCCCAACAGAACACGCTCGTTAAAGAAATCGGCTCTGTGGTTCAAAGCTATGCTGAAATATCGTCGATTGATACCTCCAAAATTTTTTCACATACTCTCGAATTTAAAATAAACATTTGTTATCCCAATATGAAATTGTCGTTTCTATTCATTTATATTTCACCCGCTAATCGTAAATAAAATCGTTAACTAAAAAATGCATATATATAACTCTTTAGTAGTTATGAAAAAAATTGAAATGAAAAGATGTTATCAATTTAATCAATAAAAAAAAGTTCAATTTAATAATACGTTTCTTGATTATACAGTAGGGAAACGATTTAGATAACTTACGTCTCAAAAATTTTATAAAACTATTTATGGCTCAGTTTGAAACGTTATTCGGTATATTGACAACGTATTAAATTAAACTTACACTTGTAAAATGATTATTTCACTACTCATTATTATTTTAAGCATTAACAAATGTTTTTGTATTACTGGTTTAATTTGGAATAAAAATAACAAAGTTTTCGTAAACATATTTAGTATAAGAGAATTTAATACGTTGGCCAACCAAACGCCAGTGCACGTTAAAGAAAATGAAAATTTAAAATTTGGTGGCCAAGAGGTCGTTATAGTGTTTTTCGAGGTAATATATTTTACCAAGCAGCGTGTGTACGTTAAAAACAAAGTAACAAGATTAATTGCAGGAACAAAATCTTCTTGAGTATTACAATGACGATAAAGAACCCAGAGGATTTTCTGCTGATGTTTGGGGTTTGTTGGCCGAATATTTAGACTTCAAGTGAGATTATTTGGGTATTTGTACAATAAATTCTGGTAATATATGAATGAATGGTTTATAGGATAGTTTGGAAAGATTATGCGCAAAACAGTAGTATAAATAAGAGATTTAAATCGAACGAGAATAGTGGATTATTAGGAATGATTGAGCGTGAAGAAATTACAATAATTCCGACATTTGATACCGCCATTCATCGTCTTAACATAGTTGATTTCACTGTACCTTTTTGGAAAGACACGTAAATGAAAAAATCAGCCCGGTGTAACATTATTCAAAATTATTAATTATTTTAATTTAGTTACAGAATTTTCATAAAATTAGAGTACACATTCAAATTAACCTGGGTGTTTGATTTATTTTCATGGAAGATCTGGAGTCTGGTTTTGCTGTTTTACATATTACTAAGCACTGTTAATATTATTTCGCACCAAATAGTTATCAACGTAGATCCCAATATCAATAAATCTTCGCCAGTGGATATCTTTTTTTATAATTTTGGTGTACTTTGCAACCAAGGTTTTCTGAAATTAAAATTTTGAACTTGGAATAAATATATTTTTGTTATTTTTCTTTACTAATTTTTTCTTTTGCAGGAGGAGCACTATACAAAGAATTGAAAAAATTAAAAATCTTATCATTTTGTATTAGCTTATATTGCTGGCTGATAGTAACATGCTTTACATCGCTACTTATTATTTACATAACACAAACATTGCTAGTTTCACCTTTTAGAGATTTAACGTCCTTGCGTGAAGACACAGATTATATCTTATTTGTATCGCGTGAAGGCATTGCATATGCCAGTTTAAAGGTATATTATAAATAATTAATGACACAACTGACGTTATTTAACAGTTTAACACCTTGACACTGTAGCAGCGAGATATACCCGCCTTGAACATCCTACACGATGAGAAAAGAATTCGCTTGTTTCACGAGGAAGCGGAAGTAGGGGAATTTATTTGTTCGAATAGATCGAAATTTGCAATACTTCGTAATACCTTTACCAAAGTAGATAATAGAGTTACATGCGAACTGAATCCTGTTGGAAAGCCCGAATTCAACGTGTGGATTGCAGCGGGTGTGAGGAAAAATTTTATTTTAAAAAAATCTATTGACATTGGGTATGACTTATTTATTTAGAAGATAATTTAACATTCAGAGTCAATAACGCATAATACACGTAGTATTATTTTTTCAGAATATTAAAATTATGGGAAAATGGTATGTTGCAAGCTATAAAGAACAAATGGTTAGATAATATACGTATTCATAATAAGATTAAAGAAGTAAATATAGACTATGCTCCTGTAGACTTACGACAAATAAGACTTTTTCTTGGTATATACATTGTTGGGTTCTGTGCGTCAGTGATTATATTGAGCATTGAACATTTTTTTTAATAATTGTCTTTAATAATTTATTCTAATTACAATACGACGATAAATTTCTTTTATGTATTTATAGCAAAAATAAAAATGTTGAATGTAAAAATTATTGTGCGTACTTTATCAGCGTGAAAAATTTCATGATATAATTTTAAAGGACATTTATCAAATATTCATAATTTTTTTCACATTTACGATACTATCGTTTTAATAGATAATAATACTGAATTTTTATGTAATAACATCTTTATTTCCAGTTTGATTCAAAACATGATAGAGTGATTTTGCTAATATTGGTTACTATTCTTAATGTAAAAAAACATCCATGTTGATGGAATGAATTTCCTAATACTCGTAACGGTTCTAAGCGTTGAAAAATGTTCGTCCTTTACTGGTTTGATTTGGAGCAAAAATAACAAAAATTTTATCGACATTTTTAGCATAAAAGAATTTAATATATTAGGAAACAAAACACCAATACAAGTTAAAAATTATGAAAACTTAAAGTTTGGTGGCCAAGAGATCACTATATCATTTATCGAGGTACATTCTACTTTATCAATCAGTATGTCTGTAAAAGTAAAAACTCGATATTTTAAAGGAACAAAATATGCTGGAATTTCCCGATAAAGATAATGATCCAACAGGATTTGCTGGCGATGTGTGGACCATGTTAGCAAGATATTTAGATTTCAAGTAATATTATTTTTATAATCTGACTACTGTTAGGTAATGAATTTCAGTTTCGTACTATTACGTTATGTCTTTCAGAATAATTTGGAAAAATTATGCAAACGAAACTATGGGCGAATTATCATTAACTGGCGAGTTTAATGGAATATTGGGAAAAGTTCAGCGCGAGGAAATTGTAATTATTCCCATTTTGGATACTTTAATTTACAGACTCAATGTCATAGATTATACAATACCTTTTTGGAAGGACAGGTAAATAAAAATAAACGCTGTTCATTACTATAAAAATTATTAATGTTTTTGCATTAGTTACAGATTTTTCATAAAACTCGATTACAATTTTAAAACCACATGGGTGCTTGATTTATTTTCTTGGAAAATTTGGGGTCTCATTTTATTTTTTTACATACTTCTGAGTATTGCCAGTATTATTTCATACAATATAGTTAGCGATGCAGAGCTAAAAACCAGCATTAAGCCGTCAGCTGCGGATTTCTTTTTCTACAACTTTGGCGCACTTTGCAATCAAGGTTTTTTCAAAATTTTTCGATACTTTTCAAGTTTATATTTCATTTTTTCTTGCAGGAGAAACACTTTATAAAATACATAAGAAATTGAAATTCTTATCATTTTGTGTCAGTATGTATTCCTGGATAATAATAACATGTTTCACGTCACAACTTATTATCTTTATAACGCAAACATTATTAGATTCACCTTTTAAAGATTTTACGACCCTTTATAAAGACACTGATTATATTGTATTTGCGGCACTCGATGGAATAGCGTACACTACTCTTGAGGTGCTGAATAATGATATTTTTCTATGTTATATAAATATGTAAACAAGAATTATTTTCACATTGCAGAAACGAAGCATGCCGGCCTTGAATAGCCTCAACAATGATAGCAGAATTCGATTTTTTAAAAATGAAGCGGAAACAGGAAATTTTGTTTGTTCCAATACATCCAATTATGCATTACTTCGTAATGCTTTTACCAAAATAAGTAATCAAATTCCATGCGATCTTACTCCTATTGGTCGCCAACAATTTAGTGTGTGGGTTGCAGCGGGGATAAGGAAAAATTTTATTTTGAAAAGATCTATTGACACTGGGTACGTTTTATTTTGTTAAATTGTAATTAAGTATTATTCAGGGTCATTAACGGCTAGTAAACACATAACATTTCGTAAATACATTATAAGGTATTTATCTATACTATAATATAGAATTGTTTTCCAGTATTTTAAAATTGTGGGAATTTGGTATGATGCAAGTTTTAAAGAACAAGTGGTTAGATAATATACGTATCCACAATAAGATTAAGAAAGTAAAAGTAGACTACTCCCCCGTAGATTTACGACAAGTCGGATTTTTTCTTGGTATTTACGTTTTTGGACTTTGCACATCGATAATCATTTTTACCATTGAAAAAGTATTTCATACATTGAAACTGTAAATTAAATTTTAAACTCAATAAAATTTAACATGTCGATGAAACTTCTACAGTGTATTTACTAACAATAAATATTTTATTTATTTTTTCATCAAACACTGCGACAAGAACATGCAAAAACATATTGTTGTTATCAAGTTTGACGATCAATATTACAGTTTAAAAATTCATAACAAATCAGATACGTTAATAATAAGTTTATCAAAGCAACTGTTAATAGTATGAAATGGAAACTAAAAACCGTGACATTATCTTTTATTAAACAAAATACAGCTACTTAGAATGCTAAAAATTTCAAGCTGTAGAACTCGTATTTATAAAAATACAAAAATGATCATTTTCCTTATTTTTTTTGAGTTTATAAAAACCATCAATGCCGTCGAAGGAATAATTTGGAATAAGTATGGGCAAACATTTGTTCCTTTGTTTAGTATTCCACATTTTGCTGTTGCAAACAATAGTTCACTCGTACAATACGAGATCAACAACAATGAACTTCGTAACTTGGAGAAGAAATTTATCAAAATTACTTATTACGACGTAAGATAATCAATAGTTTTCACAGATAAAAATATTTTTTTACTATTTATGATGTTTTAGGAAGTAAATTTTTTCTATTTTATTAAAAATGATACCGATGTAACTGGTATCATTGGAGACGTGTGGAATTGTCTTGCTCTTTACTTAAATTTTACGTAAGTGTATTACCTGCTTGCTGGTATGAGAATTGCTCTAATTAAGTAATTAATAAATATTACGTTTTAATCCATTCGTGAAGACTTATTCCAATAAAATACACCAAACCAACCAGTAATGACAGCAGTAACGGTTATGATGTACTTATAGACCTCCTTCGGAAAAACAAAACTCAAATATTAGCTAGAATTGGTATGTTCAATAAATACGTATCCTCAGTAGATTTTGTAGTGCCACTATGGAAAGTTCGGTAAAAACTTCAATGTTCAACTATTAGTATGTGGATGACATAAAAAATTATAACGACAAAAAGTTTATTATTTATTTTAGTTACAATTTATACATACAAGTAGAGTGGAAGCACGACGAGGCATGGATAATTCATCTGTTTTCGAAAGAACTTTGGATTTCAATTTTTTTTCTATTGATATTATTCAGTATTGCAGGATACGTTTGTGAAAATTTTCCAACGTCGCATTTTAAAGAAAAATGTCATCGTCGCTTACAAGATCATATGCTGTACACAGTAGCTTTAGCTTCATCTCGAGGTGCGTGTACGGAATACGCATAAAAAGTTTCTTAACAAAATAACAAAATATGCCATTTGTAACCAACTTTCTTTAATACTTATGTAGGCGATGTTCCTGCTGGCTCTAACGACAAGTCAAAAATGATTTTCTTTTTAACGAGCCTGTCGTTTCAACTTATTTTGACAGCTTTTAGTTCTCACGCCATCTATTTGATGATGCACAGAAAGAACCTTTTGCCTTTCACTTCCATAAAAGATTTGATTGTAGAGACGAAATACGACATAGTAGCTTTTACCGGCGCTATGGTACACGATAATATAAAGGTAACAGTTATTTTCTCTGCATTGAAAATTTAGTTGTGCTTCCTAGAGTTTATTAAATATTCTTTGCAGGATGTCATTAATCCAAATAAGAAGAAAGAGATTTCTCGAATACATTTTGAATCTTCATACTCTACGGTATTCACCGAAGTTTGCTCTCCTCAATCTAAAAAGTATGCAGCATTTATAGCTGATGATCGGTTCAAATCCATTGGTAGACATTATTGCAGATTAATGCCAACAAAAACATCATATTTTCAAACGTACATCACATCTGCGATTCAAAAGAATTATCCACATAAGCGCAGTTTTGATATTGGGTATATTTTCGTTGAATAATTTTTAAAGCTGTACGTTGTTTTAAAGCTACTCCATAAAATTATAACAATTGATTTTTTTAGAATTTTAAAATTAAGAGAAACAGGTCTGCTGACGTTATTGGAAAATCGATGGCTTAACTGGGGAACAAAAGATAATGATCGTAAATTGTACCAACCGATCGATTTCACTCACGTTCAAATTATATTTTTAATATTGGCTACGGGATTGTTTGGTTCGCTTATTATATTAATATTTGAAAATTTAATCTATTGGAGATTATTATATTTTAAAACATAAACTGTAGCAAATTTTGTGTTTTATAATTAGTAAACGAAGATGATTGTAATAAATTCAAATTGTTTGTTCAAATTTCTTTACCTATTTTACATCCAAAAGAAATACGTTTTACTGCCACACAAAATCATTATAATAAAAAAAGTTATTAGGAATAATCTTTTTATGTCACAGTAGATTGAACATTATGACAAACTGTAGAAACTTTTATCAATCTATTTATCGCCTTCGCTCTAGTTTGACATTATAACATTATGTCGTATAGCATGATTGATTTTCTCTGCGACAGTGGCTACGAAATATGCCAAACACTAACATAGATATTGTGTGCAATAACGTAAAGTTCTTTAATTGTTTGAGGACAATTTGGTTTTGAATAAACAATACACGCTCTACAATTTTAAATAGACATGAAAATAATTGGATTTATTATTATTTTAATTGTAAATAAATGTTTATCTATCAACGGTATCGTATGGAACAAACGTAATCAAAGCTTTGTTCCGATATTCAGTAGACAAGAATTTAAAAAATTGGAAAATAAGATACCAGAAAACGATCAAGATTTAGAAAAATATAACTTTAATGGAGAAAAACTCGTGTTTTTATTTTATGATGTTCGTGTACGATTAGTCTGTAAGGCTTTATTTTAATTTGCTACATCTTTTTGCATTGTTGTAGGATAAAGACGTATTCGAATTTTATGATAATGATCTTCAAGTTACTGGAATTTGTGGTGATCTTTGGACATTATTAGCAGAGTACTTGAACTTTACGTAAGAATATTTAATGTAATCTGATTGTATTAACATATATAACTGAGTAATTAACACTACAATTACAGAATGGTTTTGAATAAAACTAAAACGCGATTGTTAGGTATTAAAAGCGATCCAAATGAAAATTACACGGGTCTACTGGGGATGCTACAAAACAATGAAAATATGATTATACCGGCCATGGAAGCGTATATACCTCGTCTTGAAGTTGCAGACTTTACAATGCCTTTTTGGAAAACTAGGCGAGTTTTAAAATTCTTTCTGCAGTGCTATTAAGTTTATCAATAATTTTATGTAACATGTATAATTTAGACATAGAACGTTTATAAAATCTTATCACCAATATAAAACTACATGGATGATAGACCTATTCGCCCCAAAAATATGGTTTTTGATATTAATATTTTATTTGTCATTGAGCATCGTCAGTATCTTAGCATGGCATACCATAAGTGTAGACGTAGATCCCTATTCTCAACGGTTAATGTCATCTACAACCGATTACTTTTTTTATAATTTTGCAGCTCTTTGTAATCAAGGTGAATCTTTCATCTTTTCTATCTTTCCGAAATCTAATAAAATGAACTAATTTTTTATTAATTACCTATTTAGGAGATGTGCTTTACATAGTTCAAAAAAATTTTAAAATCCAGTCGTTTTGCATCAGTTTATTTTCGTGGCTTTTAATAACAGCTTTTAGTTCACAGCTTATTATTTTCGTGACACGTACAGATTCAATTCCTCCATTTAACAGTCTTGAATCTCTTATTAACGATACAGATTATATTTTACTATCGGAAAAAAATTCTATTGTGTACATATCATTTGAAGTAAGTACTGCAAAAAACTTATTTCTTTATAATTCTCTAATAAATTGTCACAAAAATAACTAATAAAAATAATGTAACATTTAACAGCAAAATTACAGACCAATTTATGCTGTTATCAAACGTTTACATCGTATAAAGTTTTACACAAACTATCAGTATATGTGGAATTTAGCTTGTTCAGATTCGTATAATTATGCCGTACTTCAAAATGAGTTAATGAAAATGAATAATGTTAAATGTAAACTCGATGCCGTTGGTATGGCTTACATTAAAACTTGGGTAGTTGCCGGTATGCCAAAGAACTTCAAGTACAAGAGAACGATAGATATAAGGTACATTGCGTATAATTTGAAAATATTGACTTGTATGTAGTTTATCGAATTAAATTATTTAACTTTTAGCTTAATGAAGTTGCACGAGTTTGGGATAATAAACGTTCTGAAGGCACGTTGGATCGACGTAACACCAGATCGTGAAAACGCTGAAAGATATTACGCACCGATAACTTTAAATCAAATTTCATTGCTTCTTTGCGTGTACCTTTATGGTTTATGCTCATCGATAATCCTAGTTCTTCTCGAAAATGTCATATACGAGAAAAAAATTGCAATCAACTCTACAATTGGAAAAGTAACCACGTCGCTTAGGACAAAAAGACGAGATTAATAAAAAAAAATCTCATTTGCAGAAATGAATATGAGATTAAACGCGTGATACACCGCATATTCAATACTTGTCAAGAAGTTAGATTTAAGAATTCAGTAGTTGTATACTGCGGTCAGCGATCAAGCATTTTTTATTTCGAGCCCACCTATTTTTAGAATTGCCTAGTACCATAAGGATCACGAGCGTAACATGTGCCGAATCTAACGTGTCTAAAGTCACGCACACAGCGCTTCATCATCCTGGTAAATTGAAAGAGGGAAAATTCTTAAACCGGATTCATCGAGCATTAAAATCTTGGGCTTGGTAGGCACGTAGCGTTAATTTTAATTTTCCTTACATTGTGAGTGAAAAAAAAATGTTAATTCAGACAATTGTAATAGATTTATTTAGATTTCTTTGTAGAAAGTTTTATTACAAGGATTTTCTAGCTTAAAATAAAATTAACTTTATCTTGTTAAATTTCGATAATGATTCATAGGCAAAGATGATTTCAAAATTACTTTGAGTTTAATAGTTTTAAACAAAAATGTTAATTTTGTACTTTATCTCTGATTTATGATATATAACTCAAGATAAGTTATAAAAAAGGAATGCATTCTACTGTTCCTAAAAGATCACTTGAATTTTATGAAATACATGATGGATATGTAAAAGAGATACAGTTCATATAAATCAGCAACATATTAATCAATACAAATTAAATAATCAAAGTGAATTTTTATACACGTGAAATGTACCGAGTGTGGGATGCTCTCTTGAATGAATTCCTTCAACATATTATATGGTTTAACTTTTTTTATCCTATTTATGCCTTTGTGAATTTTTAATTAAAAAAACTAGGTTGCACGTGGAATCAAAAATAGCTGCTAAAATTATGCATTGATAAATATAATTTTGAATCTGAATAATGATGACGTTATAATTAGCTTTTTAACATCTTCGTGATTACATAATCTTGCGCCAAGCTTGGTTTATTTTTTAATCAATAAATATACTATATCTCTAAGATATTATAGTGTATTTGACAAATGTTTAAATTAAAAAAAAACGTCCAATCAAACGTTATTGGGAAATTGTTTTAGCATTTTAGGAACACACTAGTTTGATTGAAACTATATTTTAATATTTATCAGTAGAAATAAAACTGTATTCTTCTGAATTAACCTTCATCAAAACCGTAATTAAATAACGATAAAAATGCCAAGTAATTGGTGAAAAAACGCAAATATCAAAATATTAGAAGCCTTCAAATAAAATTCATTAGAAATGAATGAACGTCATCGGAAAGTAAAAAAAAAATTTTGCGTGTATTCCTGTTGTTTTGAACGTTGCGAATAAACACGTCAAAAAAATTTGATGAGAGGTAAAAGACCTCATCGTTATTGACGTAAAAAAATGATCGATTATTAATCACTAGTCCTTGTTTAATTTCAGTTCATTACAGAGCTTACTCCTGTAATTATTGAAAAAAAAAGTTTCGTAATGGTCCTTGTATGTATAGTTTATGTATAAATAAATTTAAAAAAGTTTTTGTTCGATAAAAGAGTCAATGATCTTTAAATGTCAGTTTGACGTATAAAGTTTGTAAGCAGCAAATATTAGTAACCATTTACATTTCGTTGGAAAAAAATTAAAATCAATATTCTATGTTAAGATTATTGTTACTGCTTTTATGAAAATTTAAATAAAAGTTTACTCGTTACACGTGAAACGTGTCAATTTGCAAATGCACAAACCAACGTCAAGATTGGTGAAACTGATGAGCTCTAATTAATTTAAAATGATAAAAGTACTGACGCATGTTGCCGAGACAAATCTCATGAAAAATTTGAATTGTATATGATGCGAAGGCGCTTGGGCTCACGAATAGAAGACGAAAAAATGATGGTCGCGGTGGAGGGGGTACGCGTGACTACGGTTGGTTTGTTTATACCAGGAGCTCATATATAAGAGTGCCTCCAAAGATTTCAACACTGTGACTTCCTCATACCTTGTCGTTTCGGTTGGATGGCAGATCGATCTCGACCGTGCAGATGTAAAGGTGCCGCGGATCGTAGCTTATTCGAAAGTTAAAATGATAGTATCTAAGTGTCTTTTTATCTGAAAAGTTCAGTTTTTTTTTAAAAGAAATTTTGTGTGACCGAGTTTTTCTATTGAAAAACAATTTTATTAATTTGAACAGTGAAAAAGGTATGTAGAAATTTTTATCTGTTTTATTTTTACTTTACTAAAAACAATTCAAATACTTTAAAAAGTTATAATGATTTTTTTACGGGGAGAAGCTTATAGCTTCAACTGTTTTAATTTATTTTACCTATAATACTTTACAGGAACAAACAGACAAAATGGCAATTGATAAAGAACTGAATACTACCTCGGTGAAAGCAGCCAAAGAAGGACAGGCTGTTTCAGATGTAAGAGAGCACGAAGATTTATTGGAATCGAAAAAAGTCGAGCCGAGCGAAAAAAAGGAATCTAAGAACGACTGGTTCATTCTTCGAGATGATATTAAGTGGACCAACGTTATTTTGATAATACTCATCCATGCTTTAACAGTTCATACAATATTCACTTTTCCTTATCTCCAGCGTTGGAAAACTGTTTTATGGAGTAAGTAGTTATTTAGTACTGATATTTCTAGTAAATCACAATTTTCGGATTGAAACTTACCGAGTGATTGTATAACTGTTATTCCAGCTACGCTAACTGGTTTAATGGCAGCGTTTGGAATTACCGGAGGAATTCATAGATTTTGGAGTCACAGAGCGTACAAAGCAAATACTCCGTTGAAAATTATCCTCACGGTTTGTTACCTTATGGCTGGACAAGTGAGTAACATTTTTAAATTATTTGTTTAGCGTGAATCTAAGTTTATTCTTTTAAATAACATTTCGATTTTTTTTTCAAAGAATTCAATGTACCAATGGGTCAGAGATCACCGGGTCCATCACAAATTTTCCGAAACCGACGCCGATCCTCACAACAGTAATCGCGGATTTTTCTTCTCCCACGTCGGTTGGCTTATGCTGAAAAAACATCCCGAAGTTTTAAAGAAAGGCAAAATGATCGATATGAGTGACATTGAGTCTGACCCCATTGCCTCTTTCGTCGAAAGGTAATTATTAGTAGTTTAAGTAACTTGAAATATTCCGATGTCTGGTCAACATTTTTAAAGTAATATCCTCTTGACTTCAGGCACTTTATGGTATTGAAGTTATTAGCTTGCTTCATCATACCGATGGTCGTGCCAGTTTACTTTTGGAACGAGCAGTGGTATTACGTAACCGTAGCTCAAATATTCAGATACGTCTACGTGTTAAATGCCACTTGGAGCGTCAATAGTTTCGCTCACTTTTTCGGCAACAAACCTTACAACAAGTGAGTCTTTTTTTTTCTTAATACTAAAATTTTTAAAATCAATTTATTTATCATCAATTCATTAACGTAACAATAATTTTGGCTTGGCCAATCTGTTAAAAAGATTTTTAAAAAAAGTTGCCGAGCGTTTCAACAAGTTTTTAATACAAGTGAAAAAAATTTTTTTTTGTTAATCATAGAGCTATTGCGCCAGCGGAGAATACATTTGTGTCCATCATCGCGTTCGGCGAAGGATGGCATAACTACCATCATACTTTCCCATCGGATTACCGAGCTGCCGAGCTCGGCGGCGGACGGATCAATAAAACCACCAAGATAATCGACTGGTTTGCGAAAATTGGATGGGCCTACGACCTCAAAGTGCCCTCGGAGTCTCTCGTGAGAATGTTCATCAACAATCGCGGAGACGGCACGCACGAGAGTCTGGAAGCTGCGTCGAGCGAAAAGAAAACCGAATAGCCAAAGACTTTTGATCGTGCGAAATCTTTAAGTCTAATCGAATTAATTTCAATTTTTTAGTGCAAGTGTTTTTTTTTATACTGAATATTTAGTTAATTACATGTGTAGTATCGATGAACCTTTTTTTTATTATTATTTTTGTTCCATTACGAAGCTCATCATATATTTTTGTTGCGATCGTTTTATCATTATCACCTTCACGATAATACTAATACCTGACGAATATCATTCTGGTAAGGAATATATTTTAATTCTTGTGATATTTTAAGTAGGTATTAATTTCAGTTATTTTATTGTATACGCGCTAAGTTTTTATTTTTATTTTAAAAAGAATTATCGATGTTATTTTTTTATAGATCATCGATATATCGTGTATATATGATTCATTGTAGGACATACAAATAAAACTTATTTGAAACTTATACATGCATTTTTCGATATGTAAATGCCCTTATACGCTCACTTATAAATATGCATAATGCATAAGTAGGTGAAGATTTACATAATCATTTATACTTTTTTTTCTATCAGTATACAACATATAAGTATTGATGCAAAGTTATTATATAACTTTTATAAGATTTAGTATTTTGTTATCAATGATATTGGGAGGCGTTTATTGGGAAAGAAGTAAATATTGATTAATTTCAACGGAAACCATTTTTTTGTTGTTTATTGGAAATTAAATAATTATTTCGTTTTTTTTTACAAACAAGCTATAATTAACAGATGATAACGATAAATAAAGCTACACGCAATGATTTTTGAAATGATAATAATTTAACACGACTACGCTCACGGACGCGACTGAACACGACTAAATACATTTTTGGCGCTGTAAAGTCAAGTTTTCTACTTTCGATGATATAACGATATTTTTAACGCACGACTCCCACCTGAAATAAGAAAAATTTTCCATTAGTCCGTTAATCGGTATGTGATCAAACGATCGAGAGGCTAGATTTAGCAATAGCAAACCTGTTGCCTTTCCGATCTTCCACGGCAATCTTATCGAGCAAAATCGCTTCCAACAGCTGGGGCTCCGGCTCATCCTCCGGGATTGCCGGCTCAAATCTCACGTTCACTTCGATCGCGCTGACGTTGGTACTGAAGGCATTGTACTCCGCCGCCTTGATGTCGTAAAACGTCGGCTGCGCATTGTTCCGATTATTGAGGCTCGACAACGCCGGCAGAGAGGCTTGGCTAAAACGTGACGAAAATAAAAAAAAATCCAAATTAGTAAGAGCGACGCGACTCCGTAATTCAGTAGTTGAAAAGATTCCAGAGTAACGAACTCGCAAACGATCCGGAAATCGGTAGCGGACTCCCCATTGAGGACTCTCATGTGAATCAGTCCCCGGGGACTGAGGTCCGCGTCGGCGAGCTTAACGAGGGCCCGCAGCTGATAGCCGCAGTAGGGCGGCTCGGCGCGCGTGGTCAAGTAGTACTGGCCGGCAGGTCCGGCCCTGTCCGCTGCGTAGCCCATTTCCGGAGCGGTCGTCGCGTCCTCGGGCGGGAAGCAGGCGCCGGCGGCGAAGCTGCCGTATCGGCGCTTGCAGGGCCAGCTCTCGAAGCGGCAGCCCTTGCCGAGCTGGCTGCGCAGGCTCTCGACGAAGAGGAACCAGGAGCGCGCGTGGCTGCAGGCTATGTGTATGTCCAGGCTGTCCTCTGGAGAGAAACGGCATGAAAAATGCAAATCTGCGGCAGAGGAGCGAAAGAGCCGAAGGCCCTACCATTGAGGTGGGAGACGACGACCGAGTTCTTCACGTCGTTGCATCCGGGCTGCTGGCGGCCGCCGTTGGGAAAGAAGTCGATGTGCCCGATGGGCTTGAGCAGGCCGAAGCCGTCGGCGAAGTCGACCGAGCCGTCGCTGTGGATGACGTCGACGAGCCGGGCGTCGGAGGAGTCGAGCTTGCGCGTCTTCTCGCGGAAGAGGTGATGCCGGAAGAAGGGCGAGGCCGGATCGAGGCCGGTTATCCGGCCGATGAGCAGGCTGTGCCGCTTGAGCATCTCCGAGGCGCAGCCGGCCACGTGGGCGCCGAGGCTGAAGCCCACCAGATGGATGTCGCTCGGCTCGAGGCCCATGCGGCAGGCGTCGAGGAGGACGAGCCCGAGCTGCCGGCCGACGAGCTCGGTGTTGGACACCGCGAGCCCGTAGCTCGTCCCGGCCCCCTTGGCCCAGTCGACGACGATGACGTTCGCGTCCTCCTGCAGCGGCACGCCCATCCCAACCGGATTATTATATTGTAATTCTTCGGCTTGGCGAACACGGATTTTTCATATCTCTCGCTGACAAACTCTCTCGCGCGCGCGCGCGTTGCTCAATTCAACAAGTCACCCGCTTGATTATTCTAATCGATGCCGAATACTCGTAAACCGCAATATTCACGGGCATGGTTTTACGCTGACGCGCGCGCTAGCCTGTGAAAGTGGCCGATCAGTAGATAAAGTCGGGTTTGGCAAGATCGCGTTTATTAAATAATCGATCGGGCAGCGTTTCCAGGACGCGACAACCGCGCCTTGACGCACATCTGACAAGCTGTACTAACCAGTTCGAGGAAGGCTTGGACCCCGGCTAAGGCCTCCTCGTTGTTGCCGTTGCCCTTATATCCGTGTATGACGACCTTGAGCTTGCGGCTGGCGTCGAAACGCGAGCGGTTCATTGAACGCAGCTCGTCGCCGTACTCCAGCAGCTCCGGCTCGTCTCTGCGCTCGCGATTGTACAGGAAGAATTTGGTCTCGATGATGCTCGGATGCTGGGGCGGCCGCTTCAGCGCCAGCGGCTGCTGGCGTTCCGGAAAGCAGCCCAACAAATCTGGACAAAGCAGCGAGTTAATAACTTTGGCGTTACTTCGAATTCGCGCTTGACGGATGCGTGCGAATTCGGAGACAACTCCTTTTTTTCCTCTTTCTCTCTTCGCCTGAATTATCGTTCTCGTATTTCTGGATGCGGAATGAATGATGTTTCTTTATTTTTAGGGGGGGGGGGGTGTACCCAACTTCCTTGTACAGATTGACGAGAGTTATTTGAATATTTTGTCAATTACAACGGCAAACGCTCATCGGCGCGCGTATTTTAACGCTGAAAAATTAAGTAGCTCCCACTGATTAATCGTACAATTATAAATCACAGCGCAATTCCACGGTATAGCGCGGATAAGAGCTCCTTTATCCAGTCTAATTCAATACAATTCTTTTTATATCGCACCCCAATGATTATTCATGAAGGAAAACATTTTTCTCGCTTGGGGACAATGTCCAACAGTTGATAGCTTTAAAACGCGTATTCCAGGCTCATTATTTCTTTTTTTTTTTCAAAATTTTTGGGATTTCAATTGACAAGCTTACGTATATATAGATGCGAGAGAGCGTATGTGTATCCATACTTACCGAAGCAGACTTTCTGGCCAACATCATCCCGGTTACCTAATCGTCGATGTATCATCAGCATTCGATTTCTCCTCTCGGGTATTTTCGCTAAAAATTACGATATTTTTTTTATAATCCACTAATTTCTTAATACCTTATAAAGAGCCGACCTTTTACTAGCGGTCAACCAGTGAAATCTATCAGGTGACATAACAAGCCGTGTGATATCGAAAACAGCCTCTTCCCGCGTTTTGTCAATTTTTCCTCGTAGCCCACTTTCTCGAGCAAGGAGAGATAGAAGAGAGAGAGAAAAAAACGAGAGGAAAAAATAATTATTCAATTGAGAAAGCAACACAAACATAAGTCTCGCTGTACAAACCGTTTTCTAACGATACAACACTCCCAAGGCGATTAGTCAACTTATCTCGAAACTCCCAAAATTTCGGAAAGTCCACCATCTCGGCACTTTTGCACTATGCCTCGGGGGAGGACTGTGTAAGCGTAATTAGCATATATATACAGCTCTATACGCGGAGCGTACAGTCGCACGTAAATACAAACACGGCGAGCGCGCGTACATAGTACAGTCGAAAAACTTTCTCCCGTCATTTTCTCTCTCTTGCTCGGGCGTTTAAAAAGCGGGCATGCATACTGACCGTTGTGTCGTAGACTAGCCGCGGATATCAGGAGCGAGAGCAGCATCAGCGATCGTCGCATAGCTGCTCTTGACCCTGGACGCTGGCTATCCGAATCCCGGCTGGCCGTCGTCGTGCTGGCCCCTGCTGCAGTTTGTCCAGGAGAGGCTGGCGCGCTGCCGGCGCACACATCGACTGGAAAATGACCGAGAGCCGGCGTTTTCCCTTCACCACAACCTCCGCTATGCGCTCTGCGCGCTCCACCGCTGCTGCGCCTCACCTCTTTTTCTGCACCCCCCTCCTCGCCCCTGCTGCTGCTGCTGCTTGCAGCCAGCTGCAGGCTTCCCTTCGCCTGCACACTCACACACACATAATACACGCGGTCTCTTCTGGAAATGTCTCCGACGAGCGGCCGAGAAATCCTCCGCAATCGAGGTCGGCAGGCATGAAGCCGGCCTAAAAGTACAGCGCGACTCGCGCTCGAGGACGACGACCATTATTACGGGCGGTTTTAGCCTCGCGTCAGGAAAAAAAAATAAAGAAAGGTTGAAAATCCACGTTTTGCTTTTGCCACGGCTATGTTGATTATTTTTTTGTTATTCTACGAGGAGAGACCCCGAGGGCGTTTAAAATTTTGGGAACGGGGTTTAACCCGTCGCTTATTAATGGCGTCTCGTTCCTTTTTCTTCTTCTTTAGTCAATGGGAATTACGAAAAGTCGCAAGTGTGATGCTTTGGGCATTTCCGACTAGGCAAAACCGTTGATTCATATTTCTTGGGCCGATAAGAAAAATAGCTGCAATTTCGAGCTTGATGTGCTGCAAATAATGATAATAAAAAAAAACGGGCCATTACGTGCGGGGGACTTGTGAAATAGGTAGAAAATTGCCGTGGCCCCCCTCCGTTAATATGATTAATAGGCTTGGTGAAAGCATGACGTGTATCTTTAATCGAACGATTTTCCCTTGTACGCCGAAATGGCCGTAGCGTAAAAGTCGAACTTTGTTGCGATATTACGCTGTGCCGCGCGAGAGCCGCAGTATTCTCTCGTCGCTGCCGATGTTAATTTTATTGCCCCTCTCTCTCTCTCTCTCTAATTCTGTCGAAATCCCCTGCGAGTTTGGCCCGTAAAAATCCAATGATATAATACACCCGAGTTTCTCAAAGTAGAAAATCCGTTATACACGCGCGAGATTTTCAGTTTTACGCGTTGCGCAAAAAGTTCCCTCCCAAACAAAAAAACCAAAAGCTGCGAGGGAAAAACCAGCCTGTACACTCTCACTTTACAGTATACATGCGCGTACAGAAAAAAAAGATCAATCTTCTTTTGACTAGCCGGGTTGGTCCGGTTACCCGAAATCCTTAAACTGTTCCGGGCCACGTGATAGATATACGAAGCGAAAGTGCAAAGGTCGCTGGAGTCCATCAGAGGGAGAGCGCGGTCGTCACGCTCACGTAATAGGTAAACTTTTCGACTCTCAGCCGTCGCGGCGCTTCCCATTGTCTTTCTCTCTCTCTCTCTCTCTCTCTCTCTCTCTTTGTGCTGCAGAGAGACTATAGGACTGTGCGGTGGGCTCTGCTGGCGTTAGCGCGCCGCGACTTTCGCCTGACCGCAATCGCGACTGCGCTGCAGCGGGCGCATAGCGCGGCTGGCGTACGCTCGTTGTGCAACTCTCTCGGCTCCGGCCAAGTGTATAATGTGTAATTCGGCACCGGCGTCTTCTCCTCAGCTTTCACCGGTCATTAAACCGCGAACGACGGCCATGCCGGATATCGTTAGCGCTTCTCTTTGGTTTTTCGCCTGATCCCCCATTGCCTCCACCAGCGTCCGTTAGCTTTGCTTCCTCCATAGTGATCGGCCGATTATGTACATATATTTTTAGATGATTGACTCGTGGATGGCGCGTGATCCGCAGGGCCTGCGGCAATGGCGCGGGCGGCCTTTTTTTCTTCTTCGTCTTCTTCTTTTCTCTCTCTCTCGCTCTCTCTCTCTCTCTCTCTTGGACAATTTATACATAAGCGTTCGCCAAGGCATTGGCTTATATTTCTCAGAACCTTGAAAACCGGTGGTCCTTGGCGTCTGTTTTTTCACCTTCCATTGAACTTTTATGTACCTTACACTCTCGCTATACCCCTTTACCGTGACTATTGCGATACACACAATGTGATTTCCAGAGAAATTTTCCAATGGCACGCGCGCGCGCGAGGAGCCGGGTAAATACATCATCTCTCACGGCTCTTTTATACACGGATTTCGTTTTGATGACCTACACCTCTATACACACGGTCAATAATTGCTCGGCCGTTTAAATGGATTCGCGTTAATAATAAATAAAGATATACTGGTGCTTCCATTGGATAAACAAGCGGCCCGGCGGACGTGACTTTTTGGTCAACAAATTTGGCAACAGCTCAGCGCCCGCGTGATTTATGATTATTCAATTGAAGTTTCCATTTGGGACGAAAAATATTTACTCTCTCGCGTCGACGACGCATAATTCTATATAAAATCGAGGTAAAGAAATGGCTTGTTTACCTGCAAGAGGCCCGCTAAAAGGCTATGCGCTTAGCGCGCGAGGCAAATGATATAGGGCTTGTACCGCGACGAACGAAACAAGAGGTGAATAAAAAAAAAAGGAGAATCGCGGGCAAGCGGCAGAGGTCAAAAAACTCGCGCGCTGGAATTCTGGGCAGACAGAAAAGCCGGTCGCTCAAGAGAGAGAGAGAGAGAGAGAGAGAGAGAGAGAGAGAGAGAGAGCTGCGCGCCCGCATAGCCTTACAAACCGGCCGGACGAGTTTATTCTTTTTTTGATCGACAAGCGCGGTTTTATTTTAACGAGATCGAAGCGTCAAGCCCCGTGCGCGGGAGAGTACGCACGCGGCTATTTTGATATACGCAGAGAGCCTCTCGCACAGCCTGTGCTTTCGGGTTTAGCGGCGATTGAGGTGAACAGCATTCGTGTACACACGCGCCGCTCGGCTTAATTGACAGCTGTTTATTGCGATTTATCGAACGATCAAGCCGCGCGTGCGACTCTACACTTGTGTTGCCGAGCGACGAGAGCCCCCGATATATATACTGTTATATAAGTCTACGCTATATACATTAGATATGCGGGCACGAATTTTTCAAAGTTAGCACGGGCTCGCTTTTGGGCGATAAACACAGCGAGATATTTCAATCAAATGCAAAATATACGACTTTCTTATCTTTGAAAGTCTGCTGGCGGAACGTTATAAGAACTGTGTCAAACGGGGCCTCGCAAAAATCACGTACTCCATCACGTGCTCTCTAGGGGGGGGGGGATTATTTTTTAGTTTACTGTTATTTAATTAATCGCGAACAATTGATTTACGCGCTTTAGCAGCCACGAAATTTGCATCATTCGCGCGGCTTATAGAGCCCGTTGGATTTTATAATTGATTTATGGGCGGACACGCGCGTCGTTATGACGACTCTAGAGAGAGGCGTACGATCTCAGCGTCTATTCGAATTTGCATGATATACGGAAGAGATGAGTCGACGATAAAAAAAACGCGATAGCGTAAAAATCAAGAGCTGTCGAATTGAAGAGTTACTTTTAAAATGTGGTATGTAAAAGAAAATAATTGTGATTACGGACTCGAGTGCAATTGCAGAGAGTAAGGAGATCGGATATGGTTAAGGGTGTCGGAGAATTTTCGGAAATGTATCTGGGTTCAATGAAATCAATCAAGACAATAGGATATATGACGTCATCACCGCCGAGGCGCGTGCTTATAACATATTTATTTTACGTTTTTTTTTCTTTAGTCATATACTGTTTTTTTCCCTTATCTCGTAGACATATATTTATATTGGTATGGCAGTATAGTATGACATTGTTTAATATATCGTAGGTGTGAGGTGACTGACAGAACGATTCGATAAATTTCTCTCTCGCTCATGCACGCTGATACGTACTCTAACCCAGACGCACACTCGTACACGCACACTTTCTCTCTTTCTCTCACTAATCACGCCCATCGCCCTTATTTTCCAGTTTTTTTCTCTCATTTTCTCTCACACTCTCTTTTTCTCTCTCGCGTTCATTCGTCTCGGCTAGTCCACTGCAGCGTTTACATCGAAGTGACTTCGTTCCGCTCTGAAGAGTCTATACGCGCAGACACAATCATATCGCCATCGCGTTGTTTATTTAATTCATTTACTTAATTTCCTCCTTAAATTCATTCGCGCTTGTGTTTGTGTGTAAACGTGTGTTTGATAAATAAGCGCCTAGCATTACACACACACACAGTCGCGCGCTGTATATCGATATCTCGATCGGTGAGCATCTCGATTTAAAGCGTCATGTCGCCTTTGATTCTCCCGATACCGAACGACCGACCGCTAAACCGGCATCTGTATAATATTATAAACCCACGTGTCCCGCCCATGCGCTAATGTTGCCATCTCCGTCGTCAGCCCTTTCCGACTTTCTTTTACATACGCGCGCGCGCACGTCTCTGCTTAGTAATTTTATATCTTCATTTAAAATATTTATAATATATATAATATACTATATATATATATATTCATTTATATACTCTAGTAACGACAATGCAACGTTATTAATTCATCCATTATGCGTTTATACTTTGCAACTTAGAAAAATAGTCCTGTCACCGCGGGCGATAAGAGCGCGCCGTGACCACGTCCCGGGCTGGCTATAGCCGCGATATATATCGATTATTCTCATACCGCTTGCAAATTCTCCGCGTGCGAATTGCTACGAATACATTTTTTTCCATTTCCCCCGCTTTCCCCCCTTCCACCTCGTATCTTTCGCCCTCTTTTTCTCTCCGTCCCTCTGCCACAGCGATTTGCGCTTCTCTTTGCTACAACCACGTCGCGCGTGAATTTGACTTTTCAAATTGACTACCGTTTCCGTGCTCATCCGTTACTTTTTTTTTGTTTCTCGTTTGCAATGAATTCCGACGACTTCTTTTTTGTTTCAGATCGCGGCTCTTTTAATTTTTTTTTCTTTTTTTTTTCGGGATATCGAAAATTTTTTATTCGTGTTCGAATGATCATTCTTTAATTCATCTTCTTTTTTTATTTCATCGTCTCACTCAAGAAATTTACATGGACACGAGCAATACCGCCTATCTAATAAAATTTGTCTATTCATAACAATATCGCTTTTAATACGCATTTTCAAGCTAGTTCAATTCATATGAAAATGCTCGTGGATAAACTGGCTCTATTCAAATAGATGCAAATGAGAATTCAACAACCCAACTATTTAACATACTTTCGGTGAGTTTGTACCACTTAAGTAAGGTTCGGGAATATTGAAATACGAGCTATATGGTTTACGAATTTATATAATGAGAATAATATTCCGTAATTATGTTCAAATAAACAAGAACTTTGTACATGAGAGCTAAGACGATTATATTAACTAATCCTTGCATCACAAGATATTGCTCGCGTAAGGAAAAAAGTCAACCTAAATTTCGTTTCAATTGATTTGCGAATAGGTAAAATCGCGTAATTAGCACCCAGTTCATTTGAGCAATGCTCGTTTACGATTAAAAAGGAAAGGTTGTATTTTTTTTTATCATCGCATCGAATAAGACGTTAGATAATAATTGCTGAAATAATAAGGTGCAAAGTATATCTCGTGAGAAATCAAATTGCTACGTTCAATTCCACGTTTACGCGTTAAGGTACACATTATGAGAGAGAGAAAATCAACCGAACGAACAATCAACAACCTAACAACTACGTTTATTATATGTACAAAGAATTTTTACGACTAGTCTCTACTATACTCGCAAAAAATCAACGATTCATTAAAGTGCATTATTTATTGTTTGTAAACACCTAATTAACAATATACACAATTGGAATGTCGCCGGCAGGAGAGGACGACTCGAAAAATCATTATACCGCGTAACTATTTATCAACGCGCAAGTAAACAGCCATGGCACGGGACGTGGAGACGGTCTGTGTTTCGTCATCTTTTGTTTGTGTCTTCATTTTCATCAATAAAATCTAATAAACAATTAACAAAACAACGATATACACTACTAGCTTATATTTTCCTCGTATCCTCGTAATCTTTCGCACACACCTCGATTTTCATAATTATTCTTACGTACTTTTTTCTTTTTTTCTCTTTTAATTATACTTTTACAATCGATTAATACGAAGCGTTTACATCTAACCTCTAGCATTTATATATCTTTATATCTCTTCGATTGAACTAGACGTATTTATTCATTTTACTTGATTCTCGATTTTCTTTTCACAAAAAAACCTTTATTTTCGAGTTGCAATTGACGCTTTTCTCCTACATTGATTAATTTTTTCTTCTTTTGCTTGACTACACGTACACCCCGCAGCCCTACCCCATTATCAAGTGTCCTCGATCGCGGTGTTCCGTTGCATAGTACGTTCAAGCCTCGCTATGAATTATCGATCGCCCAATATTCCGCTCGCTCATGTGAAATTTGAAAATATTTGCCCAACGCAAGAGAATTATCCTCCCCAATAATTCGCGATAATTTGTCATCGTCAACAAAGGCTTAAACCGAAGCTTCGTCATATTATCGAGTGTGAGAGCATTACACAGCGAGGCTTTGTTCCGCGGCGAACCAGCTGGCCGCGACAAGCAAACAATTGCCGAACAAATCATATCTACGTACCTATACAGCTCGCGTCGAATCGGTCCCTTCCCCCCTTCCCCAGTACTCGTTCGTCAGCACATCCAGTGCAGCTCATCGATTCGCGATTAATACACGTATAGATTTGTATAAGTAAAAATTACTATATTGTATAGGATTTTGGGGACAGACTCGATGTATAGAGGAATTTTACTACATGTATAATACTT